>JAVTVY010030907.1:0-13063 GCA_036873755.1 Hanleya hanleyi | reverse complement strand
GAGATGATCACAACCCTACAAGGATGACTGACGCTAATGTAAAGGTCTATTATGGTATATTCTGCACAAATAGTATACGCGGTTACAATAATAACGTAGAACCGCGTAGCTTAGACAGAATGTCTAAGGAGATGTAACGTTATGATATTTACATATATGTACAGACACTAGGAGAGTGTTTGCAAATAAACTTGATGTATATATACACGTGATATGAGAGGGTGTGTGCATATAAAGTTAACGTATACCTGGTGCGTGCATATAAGGTTAACGGATACGTACACTTGGTGTGTGCGTATAAGGTTAACGGAGACGTACACTTGGTGTGTGCATATAAAGTTAACGGATACGTATCCCTGGTGTATATGTGGATAATAGAGGAGAATGTGTGCAGTTTGAGCTTGATGTTATATGGCAATAATATATATATGAGAGTGTATGCATATAGCTTTATAGTTAATATAGTGCTTTATGTCTATGCGCGATAAGGGCGGCCTGGCTGCTGGCCCTTCTCTTCTGGGGATGAGGGCGGCCTGGCTGCTGGCCCTTCTCTTCCTCCGTCGTTGGAACGTTACGGGTGTAACGCTCTCTCCAGGGATGGCACCCCGTCGTTGGAACGTTAAGGATATAACGCTCTCTCCAGACAAGACACCCAGTCGTTGAACCGTCAAGGCCCGTTGGAACGTTACGGCGGTAACGTCCTCCCCCAATATATATATACCCTCAGGCGTTGGAACGTCACGGCAGTGACGCTCTCTCCAGATATGGCACCAAGTCGCTGAAACGTCACGGCCCGTTGGAACGTTACGCAGTAACGCTCTCTCCAGAGACGACCCCCAGTCGTTGGAACGTCACGGCGGTGACGCTCTCTCCAGAGACGTGGCAACCCGGCGTGTTCTTCACCCCTAGTCGTCGGAGCCTGACCCTAACTTGTCAGCTCACCAGTCTGCTTCCCGCACAGGTAAGTATAGCCCGGCGTCTCAACCCTTACGGCTGCTGCGACCCGTCTATAGACACGCCTGTGACTACACAACTTCACAACGATCTCTCAGGTAAGAATCACGCACCACTCACTCTCCGTGACCGTCAGGACAATTACTTGGGTATATATGGTATTATCATTTCATCTGGTACCGATGAAGCATCATTACTGCATGTCAACCGTCGTTGGCGACCCTCTGCGACCTGGTCGCAAGCTTCTGCGACCTTCTGCGACCTTTGGCGACCCGGTCGCAGGTCTGTCGATTTCACGTTTAATCAACGTTTCTCGGTAGGAGAAGTCTGTCTGGGCTGTGCCTCGTCTTTTCTTTACTGTCTGTAACTTGTATCTTGTCTTTGACCCTGTCGGTTCTCCCTGGCTGTAATCTGTGCCTTGGCTTGACAGTACAGTCTGTAAGTCTTGTTACCACTTTTACATCGGTAAAACGAAGCCCGCCTGCACCGTATCTTGCCTTTGCTGTGTGGTCTGTGATCTGTATGTCTTGTCTTTCTCTGTGTTGCCTGTGCTCTGTGTATCTTTCTTTAATGTGTGATAAATACACATATCCTTCTTGTGGGATCTGTGTTCTGTAGCTTTCTTGACTGTATAACCTGTGATCTGTATGTCTGGACTTGTACTGTACTGTTTATGATCTGTGTGTCTTGATTTGCTTGTAATGTGTGATAAATACACATATCCTTCTTGTGGGATCTGTGTTCTGTATCTTTCTTGTGTGATCTGTGAGCTGTATCTGTAACTTGTCTGCGACCTTTCTTGCTCCCCAAAGCGTCCGGCCCAGTTTATCGATGTTTCCCGACGAAAACAGCTCGCCCGCCTGTGCCTTGACTTGCACCGCCCGGCTGTAATAACTGCGACCGTTTCCGTCCCGTATAGCGTTGCACGGCCGTCTGCGCCGAATAAACAGGCTACACGGTACGTCGTTGGATTATGGCAGGGGGAAACTTGGCTGGTTTATCTCTGTATTTAGTGTAGTTGCATATTTCTGGGGGTGGAGGGAATCCCTAACTATCGTCATATAACCGCTTCACGGTCAACAAGATCGACAAATAAATCTTGCGGCTTTAGTCCCAGTGCAGCGGGATTAGCACAGCAATAATGTCGAAATTATCAACCTACTGGTATAGACCTAAAAGCCTTATTTTATACTGAAGTTAGACCAGGCAAGTTGCCTGAATGTGCTACGGGCAAACACATGTCTCATTACAGTATTATCGAATACCCCACAACTATACTAGACACGCCACGCTGTCGTGTCTCCTAAACTATAGCATAACCACAAACACGTTTCCACACCGAAAATGCGAGCTGGCAAATTCTCATTGGATTGGCGTGTTTTTACAGATTACACTAGCTACAGGATTGTACAAGTTTTTAGACTCCCAGGCCAAACAACTGCATTTACGGCCCAACCGTAAATTACGCCAAAATCAATAAGTTACAGGCTGTACCTGGACGTGCTTTATCCAGCGCTGTCTTTCTGGTCTGAACACCGTTGGAATGTCTCCACGAGCTTATATAGCCGGGGCTCTTCTCCACCCCCCCGGAGACGTTGCGAAACCCGAAAAATCGCCTTCACAGCAAAATTACAGTTCATAGTCCATAAATGGGAATGACATCCCAATCCATAATTCGTAAAGAATGTTCCACATAAAGGGCAACACCTATCTCGCTCTGGTAAGCGAGAAATACGGGGGAATGCATTTCCGACCACTGGCTCCTCCATCACGGGCTCTTCCAGCCTTCCAGCGGTGACACGCCCCCCCCCTCTGATTCGAACAGTCCTATACACAAACGGTTAACCGTTACATCCCCTTTATCACAACACACCCAAGCTGGGGGAGTCAATATGGTTATGTTTACAATTCTTGTAGGGTCTTGTCCAATCAGAAACCGTCGTTTGAGAAAGTATACTGGAACAACTCTACCACTGCCTCATACTGGCATAACTATACCATTGGCTCATACTGGCGCAACTCTAACACTGCCTCATATTGGCATAACTATACCAGTGGATAATACTGCTACTACTCAACCACTGCCTCATACTGGCATAAGTATACAACTGGCTCATACTATAACAACTCTACCACTGTCTCACATTGGCATAACTATACCACTGGCTAATACTGGTACAGCTCTACCACTGCCTCATATTGGCATAACTATACCACTGCTTCATATTGGCATAACTATACCACTGGCTCATACTGGCACAACCCTACCACTGCCTCATACTAGCATAATTATACCACTGCCTAATACTGGTACAACTCTACCACTGGCTCGTACTGCCATAACTATACCACCGGCTCATACTGCTACAACTCTACCACTGCCTCATATTGGCATAACTATACCACCGGCTCATACTGGCACAACTCTACCACTGCCTCCTACTAGAATGACTATACCACTGGCTAATACTGGTACAACTCTACCGCTGGCTCATATTAGCATAACTCTACCACTGGCTAATACTTGTACAACTCTAACACTGGCTTATACTGGCATAACTATACCACAGGCTCATACTGGCACAACTCTACTACTGCATCATATTGGAATAACTATACGACAGGCTAATACCGGTACAACTCTACCACTGCCTCATACTGGCATAACTATACCACCGGCTCATACAGGTACAACTCTACCACTGGCTTATGCAGGCGTATATGTACAACACTGGCTCATACTGGCACAACTCCACCACTGGCTCATACTGGGATAACTATATCACCTGCACATACTGGTACAACTCTACCACTGGCTTATACAGGCCTAACTATACCACTGGCTCGTACTGGCACAACTCTACCACTGCCTCATACTGGCATAACTATACCACTGGCTCATACTGGCACAACTCTACAACTGCCTCATATTGACATAACTATACCACTGGCTAAAACTGGTACAACTCTACCACTGGCCCATAGGGAAGTGACCTTTGGACACGTGACCGGAAATGACTTTTGACCCCTACGCTGCTCGGAAGTGACGTCATCGTACGCAGGCACACAAACACACACACTCATACCTGGTGCACCTTGTACCGGAACTGACCTCTGACCCTGAGCACAAATGTTATCCGGTATTGTGAGCATGCGCAGGGTCAAAGCTCAGTTCGGAGATAACTCCGGGCTGTGACGTGACCGGAAATCACCGTTAACCATTCACATGATGTAAAGGCTAAATAGACTCTTTTGACGATTGACAGGCTAAATTGGTTCATATTGACCTACTTCGGGCAGGGAGCGCCACCTGTCTTGTGACGTCGCTCCCGGTTCCGGTCACGTGACCGGAAGTGAGCTTTGAGCCCTCCACATGCGATACCGGATATTAACAATGGTGCGCATGAGCCGAAGGTCACTTCCGGTCACGTGACCAGAACCGGAAGCGACGTCACAAGACAGGTGGCGCCCCCTGCCCGAAGTAGGTCAATAAGAACAAATTTAGCCTGTCAATGGTCAAAAGAGTCAATTTAGCATTTACATCATGTCAATGGATAAAGGTCATTTTCGGTCACGTGACAGCCCAGAGTTATCTCCGAACTGACCTTTGACCCTGCGCATGCTTACAATACGGGTTAAAAATTGTGCGCAGGGTCAAATGTCAGTTCTGGTACAGGGTGCACCAGGTGTGTGGGTGTGTGTGTGCCTGCGTACGATGACGTCACTTCCGAGCAGCGCAGGGGTCAGTAATCACTACCAGTCACGTGGTCAAAGGTCACTTCCGTGTGAGCCAATGGTAGAGTTGTACCAGTTTTAGCCAGTGGTATAGTTATGCCAATATGAGGCCACTTCCGTGTGAGCCAATGGTTGACTTTTGCCAGTATGAGCCAGTGTTATAGTAACGCCTGTATAAGCCAGCGATAGAACTGTACCAGTATGAGCCGGTGGTATAGTTAGGCCTTTATGAGCCAGTGGTAGAGTTGTACCAGTATTAACCAGTGGTTTAGTTATGCCAATATGAGGCAGTGGTAGAGTTGTGTCAGTATGAGCCAGTGGTATAGTTATGCCAGTATATGCCAGTGTTAGATTTGTACCAGTATTAGGCGGTGGTGGAGTTATGCTAGTATGAACCAGTGGTAGAGTTGTATCAGTATGAGTCGGTGATTTTAGTCGCATGCTACAAGTCGTATGAAATAGGGCAGGTCCTATTTCATGCGATTAGCTGCATGCTACAAATCGGGGGATTCTCCACCGAGTTGTTACTACAAATCGCATCGTGAGAATGTGCCTTTATGCCAATATCAGGCGGTGGTAGAGTTGTGCCAGTATGAGCCAGTGGTATAGTTATGCCAGTATGAGGCAGTGGTAGAGTTGTACCAGTATCAGTTAGTGGTATAGTTATGCCAATATGAACCAGTGGTATAGTTATGCTAGTATGAGGCAGTGGTAGAGTTGTACCAGTATGAGCCAGTGGTATAGTTATGCCAATATGAAGCAGTGGTAGATTTGTGCCAGTATAAGGCAATGGTATAATTATACCAGTATGAGCCAGTGGTAGAGTTGTACCAGTATGAACCAGTGGTATAGTCATGCCAATATGAGGCAGTGGTAGAGTTGTGCCAGTATGAGCCAGTAGTATATCTATGCCAGTATGAGGAAGTGGTAGAGTTGTACCAGTATTAGCCAGCGGTATAATTATGCCAATATGAGGCAGTGGTAGAGTTGTGCCAGTATGAGCCAGTGGTATAGTTATGCCAGTATAAGCCTGTGGTAGAGTTGTGCCAGTAAGATCCAGTGGTATATTTATGCCAGTATGAGGCAGTGGTAGAGCTGTACCGGTATTAACCAGTGGTATAGTTATGCCAATGTGAGGCAGTGGTACATTTGTGCCAGTATGAGCTAGTGGTATAATTAAGCCAGTATGAGACAGTGGTAGAGTTGTACCAGTATCCTTTCTCAAACGAGGGCATCTGAGTGGACAAGAGCCTACAAGAATTGTAAACATACCCATATTGACTCCTCCAGCTTGGGTCTGTTGCGGTGAAGGGGATAATACAACGTGTATTACGTAATGTGCCTGTTGTTGTTGTTGATGTCTCTTGGTTGTGTTTATATTGAATGGATCTGAGCATATTGATGCGATGAGAGGAAGTTTTCGGAGAGAACGTAATTCGACATTGTGCACGGTTGGACTCAAACACCCCCTCCCCCCCCCACACACACACGCGCAATGCAGCTCAGTCGTACACCAGTCCATCTCGATCCTCGACCTGACGGTGGTTGAACTGAGTGTGCTAAAAATAGATCACTAGCTAGCGTGCTATAAAAGGGAAGCGGCCTGGTCGTTGCATCAGACATCCTGTCAACCACCAAGATGTTCACTTGTACTACGTGCAATCATTCACTCGTCTGCACGACTTGCGACGTCATGAGGCTACCAAGCACGTCGGAACCGCCCGGTATAGCTGTACGAGGTGTGGGAAACTATTTGATGGCCTGGACAGTCTACGGTCACGAACGGTCAGTGCCTGGGGCACCCAAGCATCCATGCTAGGAATGTGGTCGCAGTTTTAAACTGACCAGTCAGTTGCTGCTACACCAACGCACACGACAACCTGTTCAGCATTGACCTTTGGCCCCTGCACATGCGATACCGGATATTAACAATGGTGCGCACGGGCCGAAGGTCACTTCCGGTCACGCGACCGGAACGGAAGCGACGCCACAAGACAGGTGGCGCCCCACTGTCCGAAGAAGGTCAATAAGAACCAATTTAGCCTGTCAATGGTCAAAAGAGTCAATTCAGCCTTTACATCATGTCAATGGTTAAAAGTCATTGCCGGTCACGTGACAGCCCGTAGATATGTCCGAGCTGACCTTTGACCCTGCGCATGCTCACAATACCGGATAAAAATTGTGCACAGGGTCAAAGGTCAGTTCCGGTACAGGATGACCAGGTATGAGTGTGAGTGTGCCTGCGTACGATGACGACACTTCCGAGCAGCGCAGGGGTCAGAAGTCACTTCCGGTCACGTGGCCAAAGGTCGCTTCCGTATGAGCCAGTGGTAGAGTTGTACCAGTTTTAGCCAGTGGTATAGTTAGGCCAATATGAGGCAGTTGTAGAGTTGTGCCAGTATGAGCCAGTGGTATAGTTATGCCAGTATGAGTCAGTGGTAGACTTGTGCCAGTATGAGCCAGTGTTATAGTTACGCCTGTAGAAGCCAGTGGTAGAGTTGTACCAGTATGATATAGACTATATTTGTAAAAATGTTGCCAGGAATGCAGGTATTATAAATCATGTAAAACATTCGGTGAACAAGAAAACACTGTTCTCTTATACTATTCTTTGATTTATCCCTATTTGACATACTGTAATATCCTATGAGGTAATAGGTATGCAACACACTTAAACCCACTCACTGTACCCCAGAAGCGTGTTATCCGAATTATCACTTTGTCAAACAAAGTTGAACATACACTGCCGCTATTCCAAAAACTAAATATTCTCCCATTACCTCAGTTGAACCGATTTCAATCTCTTACCTTTGTCCATAAATGCTTGCTCCATCCTGAAACTACACCTATCCAATTTCACAATTATTTTACAAGATTAACTGCAATCCATAACTACGGAACTAGGAGTCAGCAGTTGAATCTATATAGGCCTCTATACTCATCCAACTTATCATTTTATACAATAAAATTAATGGGACCGCGGGAATGGAACAAGCTACCCGCGTCACTAAAAACATTGTCAACTTCCTTGTTTAAATCAAGACTTAAAACCAATTTATTTGAATCACTATAACCCGTTCCCACGTTTTAGCATTTCATTATAATTCAGTATAGTCTTCATTTAGCACCAACTGCCCGTGTCATAGATATGAATATATATATATATATATAGCCAATTACTAATTTTATATCTCAGATCAACTTAACTTTACATTTCTTGGGATAGAGCAAGCCTCTTGGGGTTTTATTCCCGCCGCATTTAATATGTTTACCTTGTAAATCAACTGTGTAATTGGCGAATAAAATCTCATTCATTCATTACATTCATGAGCCGGTGGTATAGTTATGCCAGTACGAGCCAGTGTTAGACTTGTAGCGGTATTAGCCAGTGGTATAGTTATGTCAATATGAGGCAGTGGTAGAGTTGTAGCAGTATTAGCCGGTGGTAGAGTTATGCTAATATGAACCAGTGGTAGAGTTGTACCAGTATGAGCCGTTGGTATAGTTATCGCAGTATGTAGTGTAGTAAGTAAAGTGTAGGAAGTAAAGGGGTCATTCTGGAGGTGCGCAATGGTATATTTGAGCGCTTGAGGAGCCATTCTTGGTCCGAATGCGTCGTATGAGATGTCCCCGTTTAGCTCTCGGGGTATAGACTGCGACTTGAAGAATGTCCACGTCATCTGTGACGTCATTGGTGACGTCATCAGTAGGAATAATAGCCAAAGTGGGCATTTTGGGGTGTGAAGAAAGGTGTTTGGGGTAGAGATGGACCGTATGGGCAGTCATCTTGTAGCTCTCGACATGTAAACGACGAATGGTATGGTGTTTGTTGGTAGTCGCATCGCGCTACTCATGCACAGTTGGGCAGTAGTAGCGAAACATGTCATTTGGGGCGTGCGTGAGAGTGTGTTTGAGTGATTAATGGACCACTATTGGTCCGATTGGGTCGTGGGAGGTGTCATAGTGAAGCACTCGTAGAGTAGACTCCGACTTGATGGGTGTGTCGTGGAAGTAAGGCTATGGCCCGCATACGCAGACAAAGCATTGTGGGGAAAAAGGGCATTGCAAGAGACGTTATGGGGTCGAGATGGACCAATATTGGTCTGAATGAGTCGGGCGAGGTATCAATTTGAAGCACTCGTCGATCCTACTGGAGCGGCTGGGTCGTAGTAGAAAAAGGACAGTTTTGAGAGTGCGTAAGGGCACTATATGACATCTGGGGTTAAAATTTCATCAAAGTATAGCGGATAGCGGTTGTCGTGAATAACAACAAGTTCAGCAATGCTCATATAGTTTATTATCCCCAATCTTACATCATACCCAGGCGACCACATTCGTGGCATAGATACTTGGGTGCCCCAAGCACTGATCGTTCCTGACACCGTAGACAATCCAGGCGATCAAATAGTTTCTCACAGCTCGTACAGCTATATCGGGCGGTTCCGTCGTGCTTGGTAGCATCATGGCGGCGCAAGTCGTTCAAACGAGTGAATGATTTCGAGCACGCAGTACAAGTGAACATATTGGTGGTTGACAGAGTGTCTGGTGAAACGGCCAGGCCGCTTCGCTTTTATAGCATGTAGTGATCTATTTTTAGCACACTCAGTTCAACACCTCCAAGTCGAGGATCGAGATGTACTGGTGCACGGCTGAGCCGCATTGCGCGAGCGCGTGTGTTTGTGTGTGTCTGTGTGTGTGTGTGGGCGCGTGTGTGTGTTTGTGTTTGAATCCAACCGTGCACAATGTCGAATTACGCTCTCTCCGAAAACATCCTCTCATCGTATCAATGTGCTCAGATCCATTCAATATAAACACAACCAGGAGACATCAACGACAACAACAGGCACATTGCGTAATATACGTGTTATTATCCACTTCACCACAACACACCCAAGCTGAGGGAGTCAATATGGGTATGTTTACAATTATTGCAGGGCCTTGTCCAATCAGAAGCCGTCGTTGTGAAAATGTTGACTCTGCTTGCAGCTTTAACGCGATTCGTCACATTGGGACAAAATGCGAAGTTTGTGATGAACATGAAAGTATACTGGTACAACTCTACCACTGCCTCATATTGGCATACCTATACCACTGGATAATACTGGTACAGCTCTACCACTGCCTCATACTGGCACAACTATACCACTGGCTCATACTGGCACAACTCTACCACTGCCTTATATTGGCATAAATATACCACTGGCTAATACTGGTACAACTGTACCACTGCCTCATATTGGCATACCTATACCACTGGATAATACTGGTACAGCTCTACCACTGCCTCATACTGGCATAACTGTACCACTGGCTCATACTGGCATAACTATACCACTGGCTAATACTGGTACAACTCTACCACTGCCTCATACTGGCATAACTATACCACTGGCTCGTACTGGCACAACTCTACCACTGCCTCATATTGGCATAACTATACCACTGGCTAATAGTGGTACAACTCTATCACTGCCTCATATTGGCATAACTATACCGCTGCCTCATACTGGCATAACTACACCACTGGCTCATACTGGCACAACTTTACCACTGCCTGATATTGGCATAACTATACCACTGGCTAATACTGGTACAACTCTACCACTGTCTCATACTGGCATAACTATACCAATGGCTCATACTGGCACAACTCTACCACTGCCTCATATTGGCATAACTATACCACTGGCTAATGCTGGTACAACTGTACCACTGCCTCATACTGGCATAACTGTACCACTGGCTCATACTGGCATAACTATACCACTGGCTAACACTGGTACAACTCTACCACTGCCTCATACTGGCATAACTATGCCACTGGCTCATACTGGCACAACTCTACCACTGCCTTATATTGGCATAAATATACCACTGGCTAATACTGGTACAACTGTACCACTGCCTCATACTGGCATAACTGTACCACTGGGTCATACTGGCATAACTATACCACTGGCTAATACTGGTACAACTCTACCACTGCCTCATACTGGCATAACTATACCACCGGCTCATACTGGCACAACTCTACCACTGCCTCATATTGGCATAACTATACCACTGGCTAATAGTGGAACAACTCTACCACTGCCTCATATTGGCATAACTATACCGCTGCCTCATACTGCAATAACTACACCACTGGCTCATACTGGCACAACTTTACCACTGCCTGATATTGGCATAACTATACCACTGGCTAATACTGGTACAACTCTACCACTGCCTCATACTGGCATAACTATACGACTGGCTCATACTGGCACAACTCTACCACTGCCTCATATTGGCATAACTATACCACTGGCTAATAGTGGTACAACTCTACCACTGCCTCATATTGGCATAACTATACCACTGCCTCATACTGGCATAACTACACCACTGGCTCATACTGGCACAACTTTACCACTGCCTGATATTGGCATATCTATACCACTGCCTATTACTGGTACAACTCTACCACTGCCTCATACTGGCATAACTATACCAATGGCTCATACTGGCACAACTCTACCACTGCCTCATATTGGCATAACTATACCACTGGCTAATACTCGTACAACTCTACCACTGCCTCATACTGGCATAACTATACCACTGGCTCATACTGGCACAACTCTACCACTGCCTCATATTGGCATAACTATACCGCTGGTTCATACTGGCACAACTCTACCACTGCCTCATATTGGCATAGCTATACCACTGCCTAATACTGGTCCAACTCTACCACTGCATCATATTGGCATAGCTATACCACTGCCCCATACTGGCATAACTATACCACTGGCTCATACTGGCACAACTCTACCACTGCTTCATATTGGCATAACTATACCACTGGCTAATACTGGTACAACTCTACGACTGCCTCATACTGGCATAACTATACCACTGGCTCACACTGGCGAAACTCTACCACTGCCTCATATTGGCATATTTATACCATCGACATATACTGGTACAACCCTACCACTGCCTCATATTGGCATAACTATACCACTTTCTCACACTGTCAAAACTCTACCACTGCCTCATATTGGCATAATTATACCACTGACATATACTGGTACAACCCTACCACTGCCTCATAATGGCATACCTATACCACTGGCTCATACTGGTACAACTCTACCACTGGCTCATACTGGCATAAATATACCACCGGCTCATACTGGTACAACTCTACCACTGGCTCATACTGGTACAACTCTACCACTGGCCCTATTAGCATAACTCTACCACCTGCTAATACTGGTACAACTCTGCCACTGGCCCTATTAGCATAACTCTACCACCTGCTAATACTGGCATAGGAGAGAGAGAGAGAGAGAGAGAATTAAGGTTTAACGTCGCATTCAGCAATATTTCAGCTATATAGCGACGAACAAACACAATTCTAAGTAATCAATTCAAAAACTCATTAAAGTAATGCGTTAGAACAGGTACAAACATTAAAATTTGTACAACAAACCAATCTCTCTCAAATAGCCGAAAATACAATCCTATTTCACTCTGCTAAAAAGATACTCCAGAGTAGCTGCTCGATAAAAAGTATCTCTTACAGTCTTAAAATCTATGCAGTCTATGAGAATATGTTTCACCGTGAGATCTTCATGGCAAGGTATACACCTTGGAATCGGCTCCTGTTTTAGTAAATATTCATGAGTTAATCGTGTGTGACCGATCCTACATCGTCTAATCATGGCCTGGTCGAAACGTTTATGACTGTTCAGGTAAGTATAACCAATCGTTTTTTTGAACTCGTGAAGTTTGTTATTATCCCATAAAGACTGAAACAGCTTTCTTACATAGGCGCAGATAGATGGTCTGAAATCGCTGTATGGTATTCCAACAGGGTCAACTTCTCCATCTAAAGCTGCCTTAGCCAATCTATCAGCTTCAGTGTTGCCTTTGATGTCAACGTGACTAGGTACCCCAAAAAACACAATATCTATCTGTTGATCAAATCTGGTGTCATATAATTGTAGAATTTCCAAGATGGTGGGATGAGTGGAATTTTCATTCTTAATTGCTTTAAGGCATGACAGTGAATCTGAGAATATGACATATTTTTTTCCTTCTAGTGGATCCAATACCTTCTAAAACTGATAATAGAGCTTTTGCTTCCGCAGTAAATATGGAACTTTTATCTGGCAGTCGATACGTTTTAGTTTTGGAACTAAAGATAGTAACACATGCTACTCTCTCACCATCTTTAGAACCATCTGTATAAATAGCTTGATTTGAACTGTATTTCTCTCTCAGTAGACCAAATTCTTGTGTATACACGAGCTGGCTCGTGTCTGCCTTTTTATATTTAGTCAGTGAAATATCTACTTCTGGCGTGGCTAACTGCCATGGTGGA
>JAVTVY010030906.1:0-128142 GCA_036873755.1 Hanleya hanleyi | reverse complement strand
CTAAATATAATTGGATATGATTGATTGATTGTTTATTCACCATATATAAATAATATATGTACAAGTAGGTATAGATATATAGAAATATGGCGGGGTAAAATCCCAGAGGGCTTGTTAAATCCCGGATAATTAATAATAATAATAGATTAGCCTGAGACGCTGTGTGCGTTCACAAATATATCAATATATAAATGTACAGACCAGACGCTTGTATACTATCGAATCTGCTTGCCTTCCTGTGTTGCTGATTAACCCAATTATCTATAATAATGAGTTATAATGGGCATTTCCGACCTAAACGTACAGTAATTTGTTCAGGTTTACAACACTTGGATCTTCTCGGATTGTAAGGAATGAAGCCGCAGCTTTTCAAGTTGATCACCAGTCCCAATTTGGAGACCGCCTTCCCGTTCTCGCATTTTTTTGTGACCCCACTATATGCTTCTTTTCCGCAACATCTGGGCGAGAATAGTGGTCTCCACCGCAGCATATCTTAAAACGCGTTTCCCTACCAGTACAGGAAAGAACACCATTCTCACATCGAGCGAACACAGAATTGTATCTCTCCTTTCCACAGCACCGCGAATTCCCGAATAATGGCTTTCTGTGAAGTACTCCATCGCAGCAGATCTTGGTTATCCTCCTGTACTACATACCATTGCATTTTGCTGAAAGTGCGAACAAATCTAAATGAAACCTTGAGATTGCATGAGGTACATCAATTTGAATAATTTTGAAACTTGAATTTTCGGTTGCGTCATAGCAAAAATCAGTAACATGATCTATAGACACTTGAAAAGTGCACATTTCCACTTGGTTAATATATTAGGTGTTGCGTTGCTCTCAGGTAAACAAAATACCATATATCAAAGCTAGTTTATCTGAAACGTTCGAGTGAGCATTCCAACAAAATTGAACGGTAAGTATTATTCACATGCCCACCTGAATTCTATGTCGCGGTACGCTGTCTAATACATATAGTCAGGTGGCTTAGCAAAGAAACAATCGCGACAAAAAAATGGACCAAAGCACAAAACACTTATGGCCGGTGCTAGGGGCCGTGTGGTCATATCATCCAAGTTTCATTTCATTTCATTTCATTTATTCACCAATATAATAAAAAAGATTATACAGTTCGGCGATAGTTACCAACAATATTCAAAATAGGTTAGCCGATATAAATAAATATGTATTGGCGGGATTAAAACCCCATGGGGCTTGTTTTATCCCTATATTACTAAACAAAATAGCTTAAATAGTATTGGCGAACATTTAAGAAGTATTGTATAAATTAATCATTCCGCGTGCATCTCCTGTCGATAGCATACACGCTAGTTGGACTATGCATGCAACGAGACGGTAATCGAGATGAAAATAAGTGAACAATAGAATAAAACGTACACAACAATACACGAAAAAATCAAGCACATGAACATTCTCGATAATAGTACTACGTGCATGCAAGTCTGCCAGCATAAAAAAAATCAGTTATAACGTTATTTCTCTATCAGATATACTTTCAGCTTTGATTTAAAGAGAGATATTGAGCAGATTTCTTTAAGTAGAGAGGACAAACTATTCCAGACTCTTGGTGCCTTTATTTTCAAAGAATAGTAAGTAATGTCGGTAGGATAAAATGGTCTGTACAGGTTAGAGTTGGATTGTCTAGTAGAATAGTGATGGACTTCTGCAATTCTCGTGAAGATAGAACGCATCGAAACCGGTAATGTATTTGGGTGGTGGACAAATTTGTGAACAAACAAAAGTGTATGATAATCATTCAAATATAGGAGGGGAAGAATGTTCAATTTTGAGAATAGAGGGCCGGTGTGCTCCAGTTTGCCTGAGAGTGATATTACCCGTATAGCTCTCTTTTGAAGCATTACGAGAGAATGCAAATGAGTATGGTAAGTATTACCCCAAACTAGGTTGCAGTATGAAATGTATGGATAAATTAACGAGTAATACAAAATAAATAAAGTTTTTTTATTCAAATGTTCTTTGACGTGATTAATAATTCCAATATTTCTTGATATCTTCTTGGATAGTTCTGTAATATGTGTTGTCCAATTCAATTTATCATTGAAGCAGACCCCGAGAAATTTAAAGTTATCTACTTGCTCAATGTTATTTCCAGATATGCGAATATTTAGTCCAGGTATGTCGCGACATCTTTTGGCGGGTTTTATGAACATAAACTTCGTTTTCTTTGTATTTAACGTTAGTCGATTACATTGAAACCAACAGTTGAGTTTGTCGAGTTCTATACAAATATTTTCAGATAAAGCAACGGGATCCAATCCAGATAGGTGAACACATGTATCATCAGCGAAGAGAATGGTCTTCAATAAAGATGAGACATTCACTATATCGTTAATGTAAATGAGAAATAATAATGGGCCCAATATAGATCCTTGGGGAACACCGCAAGTTATAGGTAGTGACTTAGATAGTGTATTATTGTAAGATGTCATTTGTGAGCGAGATGTTAAATAACTGCGGAACCAGTCATTTTGTATGCCACGGAACCCATAATAATCCAATTTTTTTAAAAGTATGTCATGATTAACGGTATCAAATGCTTTTGATAGGTCCAGAAATGTTGCGATACTATAATGTTTAACTTCTTTCGCGGTGATTAATTTTTCTTGTAGTGATAGAACGGCTAAACAAGTGGAGTGATTTGCTCGAAATCCAAATTGATCACCAACCAGGATGTTGTTGTCTTCTAGAAAGCTAGTCATTCGTGTCACCATTAGCTTTTCAAATATCTTACTAAAGCATGGTAGAACAGATACGGGTCGATAATTTTCAATGAGACACCTTGGGCCAGATTTATAGATAGGTGTAACTTTGGCAGTTTTTAAGGAATTTGGGACAATTCCAGACCGAAAAGATAAGTTTATTATCATCGAAAGGGGAACCGCTATGTACGTGGAGACCAGTTTTACAACAGATATTCGTATCTGGTCAACGCCAGGTGCGCTATTTTTTAAATCTGTAAGAACTTCCATTATTTCGTCCGGGTTACTGGGTTCCAGCTGAAATTCTATATCAAACTGTTTATCCAGAAACTCCTCAAAACAGGTTGACGGAGTGGGGCGCTTGTCATCGAGATCTCGTGCAATATTAGTAAAATAAGTATTAAAACTATCGGCAATTGTTTCCGGATCAGAGATCTGGAGACCATCAACACTGAAAACAGAAGGCAACTTACTGGATTTGTTTCTGTTCAAAAGTTCATTTAATGTCTTCCAAGTGCCTTTAATATCGTTATTTGTCTGATTAAACTTATCCTCGTAGTATTTCTTTTTAGCCAAGTGAAGCGTATGATTTAATTTGTTCCTGTATCGCTTATATTGATGGGTTATGTCGTCGTTCTTCCTGTTGATATGGAGTTTGAATAACCGATTTTTCTCACGGATTGATTTTAATATGCCATAACTTATCCAGGGTTTCGATATTTTTGCCTTTTTTACTATTTTTGTGATAAGAGGGAAACATTCATTGTATAGTGTGCTAAATTCGTTCAGAAATAGATCCAGAGCAGTATCCACATCGGAAGGATCTGAATCGATGACTTGACTCCAGTTAGTATTCTTAATTTTTTCTATAAACGTTTGCATTTGCTCAGAGGATATCCTACGATAACTAAAACTCGATTCTTTAGAACTGATCTCATCTATACTCTTATTTATATGGAATACAGGAAAATGGTCGGTCACATCTGAAAGAAGTATACCAGAGAGAAGTCCACCTTCGTGGAAATTTGAATAAATATTGTCGATTAAAGAAGCGGAACTGGATTTGACCCGAGTTGGTTTGGTTATCTTAGGAAAGAAATAATTTGATTTCATATTTTCTATGAAGTCTTTAGACGGTCCATGGCGGTCTGTTTTAAATAAATCAATATTGAAATCTCCCATGATAACGCATTTTTTCTTTTCATTTTTGATGGTCTGCATAATATCCGACATATGAGAGTTAAAATAATTGATATTTTTATCCGGAGGTCGATATATAATACCAAATAAGTAAACTGTTTGGTTTATTTGTGATTCAACAAAAAGCGATTCATATTCTCCATTGTCATCTATATATGACAGGTCGTCGCGAACAGTACAAGTGTAATTATTATTGACGTATAGCACTAGGCCGCCGCCTTTCCTGTTTTTTTCTAGAGGAAGTGTATGGTTCATATCCAGGTATGGTATACAGTGACTCGGTGACTGGATTAAGCCAGCTCTCGGACATTCCAATTACGGAAAAATTGAAATCAAGGTTACGGACAAGTCCCACTATTTCGGTAAAATGTTTTTTGAGGCTTCTAGCATTAAAATGGATGAACGATATGGCTTGGTTATCAGTTATATTGTTTTGTTTTATATTGGAGTTAAATGTGTCTTCAATATAATAATTAGACTGTTGACTGCTAATCTCTTTCCAATGTGATGCTTCATACGAGGTGTCGTCTGTGATGTATGTATGATTGTCTGCATCATTCAAATCTAATGGGTTGAAGCACATGTTTTCGAACCCCTCTAGAAAAGTATCCCTTTTATCTTGGGTGTTAGGGGTGGTGGTCTCAAAGGCATTCTCAGCGAAAAAAGGCAGATTCTGAAGATCGTTGGTACTTTCTACATCAGCATACATTTGAGGTCTGGGTTAAAGAAGGGATTATCAAAATGCTGCAAGTATAATAGTATATAGTACATTTGATACAGTTTAGTATGCGGTCAGAAGAACAACGTCAGAAGGAGTGCCTGTTGCTCTCGGGCCTGTGATGCCCTCTGACCTTCAACAGGGAATATAAAGGGAAATATTATCGTTGAAATAATAGTTAGCCTCTCAGCACCTTCGCTATTTTCATTATCCTTGGGGCTATGAAGCGTACTCTTGCCATAATATATTTCTGGTTCCAACGCTACCAGAAAATTTAACAAAACTCAATATGGCGATTCTGATGACGTCACAGTGACGTCATATTCTAAGAATAAAATTCTAAAAATTTATTTGCCCGATATTTCGAATTGTTTATTCTTGCTGTTTTCTTCTCTGAAACTAAATTAGTATATAAGTATCTGATTCGAGGGAAAATAGTATTGGACACCGATAAATAGGAAAAAGCACTCATTTGAAAAAATGCAACTTAACAGTTACAACCTCATGTCATCCCTTTTGAATTTACCCATGATGCTCTGCTTCGAAGATCATGTAAAAAGCTCAAAATCACCACAATATGGTAGGCTATAAAGAGATAAATTTTCAGCTCTTAACGGTTCTTGGGTTTTGGAGCAAGAGAGCTGAGTTCACTGGAAGAGGCGGAATCCACACATCTACGCTAACTCAGTCAAAAAAATCTCGATAAGAGCCTTTTGCCTGGGTTTGTTTGTACCGGTATGCGACTACAGTGGGCATGACAGCCTGTTACAAGAGTTGTCTTACATCTGGATATCAAAAGCTGATCCAAATGTCGGTATCCCTGCTACTTGAACTTTGTGATGACAACTGACATCGCGCAACTGAGATCGAGCTTGTTTTCTCTTCAGAGCGTCGCTATCCATATCTCCCACACCTATTTAAATTGTCATTTCTTTGATCACTACGAAATTTCGTGGCATATGCTTTTGATTGTCTGAATTTCCGTAATTGAGATTAAAGCGGGCCGAGTATATAATATATCTAACGATATGTAGACGGACACGTGCGAATAAATCCAACCAATAAGGTTTAAATAATCACCTGTGTATAACTAAAGGCTCGTCCTTGAATTCGCCTCGGAATTCTCTTCTGGTCCCTTTTGCATGAGATTTTGAATGCGGAATGATACAGCATGAATTTCTCCTGCCCCGCGAGGCACAGCATCAGCTTCAGGGGCTTACGCGTATGCAGATGCTTTTGTTTGCAGGCCATAAATCAACATATACGTTGTGGATAATTTGCATAGCCACCCAAGGATCAATCACCTCTTCACCCACGACGTTTTGTTTCTGAATCCTCTGCGGGGAATCAGCGGAGATACAATCCAAAACGACGTACTGTGGTAAAACAGGTATATGTCAAATTATCATATCTCAGAGAAGCATGTAGACTTTTGATTGGCTGACAGACCTCATGTGTGATGCTGTATTGTCAACTTGCTGGTCGAATATATATCGTATACCCCTGTCGCCAAGGGCAACGAACAGGTGTTCACTAGATTCCATCGTCTGCTAAACAAAATGGCTGAATCAGGCAAACGTTTCGCGTCTCACACGGACGATGAAGTTGTTGAAAAGCGGGCTAATATTATTCCCAGCAACACAAAAAAATCGAACAAAGCGTCCGCCAGAACTTTGAAGTATTACCTGAAAGAGAAGGGACAGAGTGAAGAATTCGAAGGATTCTCGGCCGAGAGGTTAGCAGAGGTACTCAGTCATTTTTATTTGGATGCCCGAAAACAAGACGGAGAATTGTACAAAACATCCACTCTCGAAAACTTTCGATATTCTCTGAATCGTTACCTGAAGGCCCCACCGTATTTGAAAACTTTTGATTTGATTAGAAATTCGGAGTTTAATGAAGCCAACGAGTGCTTCAAAACCGCACTTGCAGAGTTGAAGGCATCTGGAAAAGGCGACACCGATCATTATGAGCCCATAAACGAGTCCGATCGTTGTAAACTCTACAAGTCTGTTCTCATGTCCCCAAAACCCCAACTGGGCTTGCAAATAAAGTTCAGTTCGATGTACGTCTGTTCTTCTTTAGAAGGGGAGTGGAGAATATGGAAAAGATGACAAAAAACACATTCATCATCAAGCGGGACCCGAAAACTGGGCAGAGGTATGTGAAAAAAAGGAGGATGAACTCACAAAAAATCGCCGGGCCCAGCAAAAAGAGGGTGTTACCGGATTCATGCCTGAAGAAGAAGGTTCCCTGTTCTGTCCTGTTGCTTCATTCGAAAGTTATATCTCCAAACTCCATCCGAAATGTGATCGCTTGTGGCAGTACCCGGTTGATAGTTTCCTCGACGACGATAAAGTTTGGCATTATAACAAACCTATTGGGAAACACCGCTTGGCAGCCTTCATGACCAACCTGGGCACTCGTCTGAAACTTTCTGAACCATACACTAACCACAGTATACGAGCAACCGGCATCACCATCCTTGGTAGAAACAACTATTCAGCATCTCAAATAATGGCTGTCACAGGTCACAGATCTGTCTCGTCGCTGTCGGTTTACCAGCGAGTAAGTGATGGCGAGAAACTGCAAATGGGCCACACGGTTGCGTCAGTAGCCTTTCCTGACACGATGGGTTCAACCCGAAAGACGAATACCGGTACGCATACACTTCCAGTAAATGTTCTTGTCAAACCCCATCCTGCAGAAACTGTGACATCATCTTCTCAGTACCCTGCACCCACGTCAAATGATGCCACGTCGGCCGTGTTACACACCCAGGATGTACGAGCAGAAGGCCATGCCGACGACTTTGATTTTGATCTTAATCAGCTGTTTTGTGAATTCGACAGCACCGCTGTCCCGCCCACATCGTGTGACATTCCCACAGCTATCCTGGTCGCCGCAAATCCCTCAGCGCCAATGTTCAATAACTGCACAATAAATGCAATCAACATGATCGTGCGAAAATGAAGCAAATACCTATATTTCTGCCAAATTGTGCAGGACAGTTTGATTTTTCCGATTTTTCTCTCGAACTGTAAATTTAAGTCAGTTCATGTTGGTCCTTCTCCTGTGTGATGTTATGGAAACATGACACAAGTGACACTGTCGAGTGACACGGTGTTGAATTATAGACAGAATGGAAATGTAACAGTTCACACGTGTATTTGAAACTTATATATCCACGCAACAGATGTGAATCCGGAACGGGTCTTTCGATGTATTTATTAACAAAAGGTATATAATCTAGATATTATACTCGTCGATGGCTATTAAATATTAAATATGAAATTGAGATTAAGCTTAATGTTCCAGTATTTTATACGTTTCTGATTTTCAGAATAGAACATAAGAGATGCAGCTGAATTTGAAGTTAGATTGTTCATTCTTTATCACCGAAGCCCACCGGTATTTCACACGGAAACCGGGTTCATTGTTCACGGATTACAGTATATGTTATCGTTATCTTTGCTCCTCCCTTAGTACGTTTTGAAGATGAGGATTGTAAAAATGATACATTTGTCTTCGTGTTCATTTTTTCCGGTGCATGCTGTGGATCGTTCTGAAACCAGTGCAAGTCCGATCGAAGTCCGTTCCATTATGTCGGCCTTGAAGTCCAAAGTGATTCTTAATGCTCTGAGATATGATAAATTCGTTATACATCGCCCTTCCGGGGTAATACGGGATTCGATTTGGTTTCTCTCGCCATATTTTTCCTGGGCTGCGCCTCGGAAAAATATGGCGAGAGAAACCAAATCTCATCCCGTATTACCCCGGAAGGGCGACGTATAACTAATATTGTACTGTTAATGGCAACGTCTATGTGTATTTATCGCCTGGAAAGGAAAATGTCTGCACGTACGCACGCAACGCCGATGATACGTGTCTCGCTGCAGAGGATAAAAATCCCACTGTATACCTCATTCATAATCTCATGAAACCGGGGCAAATAATGAATTACGAGACAAAGTCCGTGACAATTGAGCTTTCCATCTCGCAAAGTTGAAAGTGGAAAGACGTAAGGCTTAACACTGCTCTTGTGTTCCAGCTTTCTATCCCGTGAAATTGAAAATAGAAAAATGGAAAGCTCGACGTTGCTCGCTCCCGTATTCCAGATCTTCATCTCGCAAAATTGAAAGTATGTTGAAGCTTTCATCTGTTGCACGTCAAATTAATTGATATTATTTTCCCGATTCCTCCAATACACATTATTTGCATTTTACAACATGCGATTTTATTTTGGATCTGGTACGGTGCAATAGATTTTTAGGGAAGAAGATTGTTAATTTCAATCAGATAGGTCTGCCCGAACATTCAATCAGATAGATCTGCCTGAAGATGAGACGTTATTGTATAGATTGGGAGAGATGTGACTAATTCCAGCAAAGTATATCGCTCTCATATTGCTTATGTCAGAAATATATTTCGAAATACAAAGCATGGAAGCGATTCCAAGATTTCCATCGTTCTGTTATCAATTTTGCCAGACTTGAAGCAGGACTACGAGACTGATGCAGTCGTTCCACTTTCAATTTTGCGAGATAGAAAGATGAATTACGAGAGCGGTATTGAGCTTTTCCATATTTTAATTCTACAAGATGGAAAGCTTGAGTTGTCAAGTGTAACACGGATCGGGGACGATTGTTTAGTCTACACAAGTGATTATTCAAACAACATAGGTTTTGTTGGATTCATCCCCTCTCCTCCCATCCCAGTGAAATTTTCGTTGGTGTTCCAAAACAATCAAACGTTGACAACGAATTGTTTTTGTCTTCATAGTTAAGCCTGTTGCATAATCTTCAGAATATCATGGGTAAAATTCAAAATGGATTTCATGAGGGTAGAGTTGGAAAGTTGTTTTTCCTCTTTTTTTCTTCAAATTACAGATATTTTTGACGTAAAACTGCCCAATACTATTTTATCTCAAATCAGATAGTTATTTACTGAATTACTAAGCCAGAAAATTGCACAAACAAAAATATCGAAAAAACGATCCGAAAAATTGTAACGTCACCAGGACCGCCATCTTGGATTGTGTTACATTTTTTGGTAGCGATTCTTAGCATCAAATAACAACGAATCTACTGGGAAACTAACTATTCTTGTAACGATAATATTTCCCATCAGATGCCCTGTTCGAGACCAGGGAGCATCATAGGGCCCAAAGCAAGGGGCACCGGTTGTGATATTATTCTGTCTGCCTTAAGTGATGCATAAGCCGAGTTTTGTGCTTGGACTAGCGTGCCACGATTTCTTCAACATATGGCTCTAAGACTAATAGACAAGTTCCACGGTGACACTTGAAGAAGCTGAAATAAAACCCTGTTGACAATATTACCCAAGAACGATCGGGGTGTAGTACCCGCCCAAGGTGAAGAATACCCGTTGACGTTCATTTTGTTGCTACAGTAGTGTCATATTCGACATTCAATAGCCAGCTATAGTACATAAAGACTTTCAGTGTTCGTAACCAAAATATCTCGTTCGTGACAGCAGAAGTGGAGCAAAAATATGCATAAAAAACACAAGCTGTAGCCACTTGGAAGGGAGAAGCAGTCAGCAGTTATCAGCGATTGTGGCATGGTGTTCATATCATTGAATTTGTATATTTGATGGAGTCGATGCCCAATAGAGGCAAATAAATTTTCGAGAAAGATATGTTGCACATGGGAGATCAGTTTCAAAAGTAATCATAAGTATTTTTATTTAATTTTCCGACTTTTGCCAATCAACTAAAATGCGTTTAAACTTTTTTATGATGGCGCTTTGATGCCATTTTTATTTTGAAGATTTCTCGATTTCGATCAGCTTTTCGTCAATCGAGTTTTGCACTATAAATACTGATAAATATTGAAATTCGCTAGAAATCGATATTATATTTATGTTTAACCTGAACCATTATTGTTGATTCTCGGATAGATTCTCTGAAGTAAATTCGTCATAGTCCCAGCAGACAAAGCTCCGAATAATATAATATTCATATGTAAATATTACTATTACCAGGTGCTGGTTAAAGAATTGAGTGTAGACATATCTTCATCAAATACGTCTACTTACTCCCAAACTGCATTTACTCTGGAAGATTTATTTAACAATCACAAAAAGTTTCTCAGGGAAAGAGGTATTTGTCTTCCAACCAATCATAGCGACATACCAAAAATATACTGGACTCCCAAAATGCATAAATCACCATACAAAGCTAGATTCATAGCTGGTTCTAGAAGCTGCACCACCAAGCTTCTTTCAACCCTATTGACGAGGGCCCTTCAGGAGGTAAAAGCATTTTAGGAAAGGTATTGCGCCACTATTTCTAAGAACTCTGGCGTTGAATGTATGTGGATATTGAAAAACTCAAAATGTCTTACGGAAGAACTTGATGCTAAAGGTCACATACCGTACAGACATGTATCCACATGGGATTTCTCGACTCTCTATACTACAATCCTTCATGAGGACCTTATTGACCGTATAAGTTCATTAATAGTATCTGTGTTCATGAAAACTGATCGTAGATATATTAATGTCGGAAGCCATAAAGCATTCTTTAGCTCGACTACATACAAGAAATATCATTCATGGGATGTTTCTTTGTTTATAGAGTTGCTTGAATTTCTCATTAAAAATATCTATGTGAAATTTGGCAACACAATATATCAGCAGCATATAGGTATTCCAATGGGTACTAATTGTGCACCCCTGTTGGCTGACCTGTATCTGTTCTCTTATGAATATGACTATATGCAGGCGCTTTCAAAAACCGATCCATTCAAAGCCCGTTCTTCTCATTCACCAAACGCTATATAGACGATCTTCTCGCTGTGGATAATCGCTATATAAATGACGCAGTGAAGGATATATATCCACCTTCACTGGATTTGAAGGAAATCAGATAGCCCTACAGGCACATCTTATTTAGATCTCATCTCTATAAAAATGAAGCGGGCATTCTCTCTCGTCGACTTTATGACAAAAGAGATGATTACAATTTCGATATCGTAAACTATCCCTTTCTGATAGTAATATTCCAGTGGGACCTGCATATGGCGTATACATATCTCGCTTAGTAGATTTGCTAGATCCTGTGTTAAATGTGATGATTTAATCAACGTCAAAAACATTGTTGCAGAAACTTTAAAACAGGGCTATTCCCAAGCGCCTCCACTAAAGTTTCTCAAATTTGGCGATACATATCGCATGCTGATAGCAAAATACGAACGTAGCGTGCAAGATCTATGGCGCTACGTTTCGTAACTTGTGTGCTAATTCCGCTTAACCCGGGGCTAGGGCCGTATGAACCCATGTACTTCAAGATCCTCAATGGTACTCATATGAACAGTCACAATCAAAGCGTGACTGAGATACATCTTTTTTTTTTAGATGACGACTCTATAACGAATATTATGGATTAAAGAATACTGATCAGCGATACGGATTTGATATTTTTGGAACATCATGATGTCTTGCCGGCATCATTGAAAACTGTTGACCGCTTCTCTCTTGCAGGAAACAAGCCTATGTTTATGTATACTTTTGTCTTTTTGAATTTGGTGCTAATACTGTTATATGGAAATGGAATAGGTCTTTGGATTATGGACGCGGATATTCTCTAATGGACGACGGCTGGATTATGAATGACGGACTAGACGCTTGTAATTTGTCATGTTATTTGTATTTACCTGTAAGCACCCCGCAGAAAAGTCTATGTTGATGCCAGATGCTTATCAGTGGAGTAAAGGTAAATGCCGGTAAAATGGAAAATTAATATATTTCATGGCCCGTCTAGGTATAGTCTATACAAATTTATAGTTTCAATATCTTGTTTATCCAGTGAACAATCGGCCTTCGTTCGTTTTGAACCCTGCAAGTACTGCCCAAGTGACGATTACATTTTGTGGAAGCCGCTTAACAAGGTTTGTAAGGAATCAGGAGTATAAATCGAGCTAACAACAAAAGAAAAAACAATAAAGGTAATGGGTTGGAGCGATATTCAAGAGATGAGGAAAATTGACGACGTCTGGCGAATAAAAAGCAACCATACGGCTCTACAGGAAAGTTTCCCTCGGCCTCTAACGTTCAGAACCGAGAATTCGGTGGATTCTCGGATGTAGCGTTAGTATCTCAGCCGCGCTTTTTGGCATACGTGTACAAATACGTGCCTTTTAAACGCATTTCACGTGGTTTGAAAAAAAGATGCAACAATTAGTTAAATACTTTTCTACACGTGAAATTTTCCTTCTCTTTTTATCAAAGTTTTTCTCCAAGGTTTGTTCTCTTCCGAAATTTGCATTGCCACTATTTAGAGGACACCAAGACCTTTTATCATTATTAACCGTATAGTCTTCATGCATTCATAATTTAACAATGCCCATTTAATGAACAAATATATATTATTGAGCTTGCTGAACAATAAGATTCCGGTGAAAAGGGTGAAAATGCGAGATACAAACATGTATCCAGATCACATATTTTCATTGGACCGGAGAATAAGGTTATGCATTAAATAGAAGCCTCAGGTCCTACTTTCATAACCCAATCAGAAGATTCAGAAGACCATAGAACCGAGCACCACACAGCATAAAACAAATCATATATGTATGTAAACACAAGACTGTTCCCCACATCAGACAAGCGGTCAACCGTCTCCAAGGATGTCAACAAGTCATGAAGATGTTCTTATAATAAAATTCGTGTGTATAATTACGGATAGCATATTTCAAATTTCTATTGTCAAACTTACGTCTCCTAAAAATACTTTCGACTTCCGAAAGCAATAGTATGCACATAACAAATACTGTCTTGGTTCTGATCCTCATCGTGAGTTTCTGTAAACAATTCTCCTTAAGCTGCGAATGGGAATAAGTGGAATCAACTGAAATGAAAATTGAGTTGGACTAATCAACAGGAATATACAGCAATGCTGTCTTTATATAATATAACAATTGTGTTTAGGCAAAAGGATTATTTTTTTGTCCGGGCAAAGACGCCCGAAAATTCTCGATTCGAATCAATACAATCATAGTATGTCAAGCTCCAAATCCAAAACATTCATCTTCCAACACTACTTCAACAGCTAGTTATATCAGCTCTTTTTAGCATTTTGTGTCACAGCACCGACAAATCCGAGATTGATAACTGATGCCTTTGTCAAGAAAGATATTTTTTCAAGAAAATGATGTCGACGCGCTTGGTTCAGAAGGACACCAGCGCTAACCAAGACAATAAAACGCGTGTTTACTGATTTCATTTTTAGACGATGATTAAAAGTTCAAGCGGTCAATACTTTACAAGGTCAAGAGTTCACGAGGTCGAAAGTTTAAGAGGTCAAAATTTACGAGGTCAAATGATATCACTACCATATGCCCTTGCTCATGTGGCTCATGAGACGTGTTTTTCCACTGCATGAACATCAGTTGATAAAATACTCCAAACATCATATACAATCTTTTCACGCTTTGTGTAGAACCCGGCTTTACGTGTTTCAGTTGATTTTGGAAGATGACAGCAGAACAAGGCGTGAGTTTGAATAATGTTTTTGACGGCGAAAATGTTTCAATTGGAACACATATATTATTTAAGTATCCTACGTTGCAGACTGTAATCCAGTCCCCATGATTTAAGGATCGAGAAATTGAAACCATATGGTATATCTGAGAGTTTCACAAATCTTCTCAATAGTTATTTATCCAATATGAACCAGAGAGTTAAATAGGAAATTATGTTATAAATACAAGCGTTTACGTCATTCAAAATTCAGCCGCCGTTCGTTAAAGAATTTCCGCGTCCATAATCCAAAGATTTTATTCATATAACAGCATTAGCACCAAATTCAAAGGAAAAACAAAATCACAGTGTGCATAAACATAGGAGAGTTTCCTGCAAGAAAGAAGCCGTCAACAGTTTTTAATGATGCCGGTGTGATGGATAAGAATGTCCTGATGGTAAGTGTCCCTTTACATATCATTTTCTATTGCAACCAAGGACGGACACTTGTCCCCAATGTGGAGAAAAGTGTCCTACCTGGGTTAAAAGATAGGGGCCAGACACTCTTATCCAACGGACATTTTTATATATATATTAAGACATCGTGATATTCCAAAAATATCAAATCTGTATCACTAATCAGTATTCTTAATCCATATTAAGCATTTTTTGTTGTAAAGTAGTTATCCATACACTGATGTATCTCAATCACCCTTTGTTTATGTCTGTTCATATGAACACCATGAGCATCTTGAAATACATGTGTTCATAGCCCAGAGTTAAGCGGAATTAGACACAAGTTAGGAAACGTAACGCCATAGATCTTGAACCTCTACTCGTATATTGCAATATATGTATCGCCAAATTTGAGAAAATTTGAGTGGAGGCGCTTGGTGGTATAGCCTTGTTTTATAAGTTTCTGCAATAATGTTTTGTGAATTTGATTAAAATCGTCACATTTTACACAGGATCTATCTAATGCGACTACGCGAGATATGTATACAGTTCCCACTGGAATATCCTTGCCAAGAAAGGGATAGTTTACGATGTCGAAATTGTTATTATCTCCCCTGTCGTAAAGTCGACGAGAGGAGGCCCGCTTCATTTTTATAGAGATTACGACTTAAATATATGTGCAGTTGAGACTATCTCTTGTTTTTTTTTCCACATCCAGTGAGGGTGGGGTTATATCCTTTACTGCGCCATTATCCACAGCGAAAAGTAGCGTGTTAGTGACTTGGGCAGCATTTTTAAAGGGATTCCACAGGGCTATATTAAGACCTATGGTATTCAATATATTTTCAATGACTTGTTTATCTGTTTAAAAAAAGTCACATATTCTCAACTATAATGGACGATAATACACCAAACATGTACCAACTATTATTGAAACTATAGAAAAAGAGTATAATCTTGACATTCGTTGGTTTAAAAAAATCATTCGGCTGCTACGGTTCAGACGGTTCAACTTTTTCTCTGCTGTGAGTTGGGATATTATTTTCACTTAATTGGTTAATTGTTGAAGTTTGCATTGCACCTGTTACAAGTGTCATTACTTGGTATTCATTGTATTGACAATCACTCAACTTTGATATATATATTTCCGATATATGTAAGTAGGCTGCTAGCCAGCTCAATGTCTAAATGCGACTTACTTTAGTTGTGGATGTTTTCAGCACGATGGGCTGTGGCGTGACACGGGTACTAGTGCTTGCAGTGCCCTAAAGATGGAAAAAAGTGAGCACTTCGATTTGTATTAAAAGATTTGAGAAGTACATTTTGAAGAGTTTTTTGCATTTATGAAATAACCAATTGCGCATATGATAACAGCAACAGAAATGATTGGCATCCAGTGGGATCATTCACTGCTGCATTACCTAGGGCTGAGATAGCTGCGATGGTAAGAGCCACTACAAGGTTTGGAGAGTCGTGAGTTCGATTCCCACAAACGGCCAAATTATTCTTTTTCTCAACAAGTAGTCAATATGGGCTATATCATGATAAAGAAAGGTATTATTACCTTGGACGGTATCTGTGTAGCTGACAAGGAGAACCTGGTTGGTAACATCGGTTGCGCTTCGCGAGTGAAAGTGAGAAGAAACTTTCGACAGAACTTCCTTTTATTGAAGTCCTGATACTGTTGAGTTCGTGATAAACTGCTCAAATATCTATTTTCAGAACGTCCGGCTGAGAAATAATAAAAATTAAAGATAAGAGGAACACGTACATGTCTACGAATGATTTTTGTACTTGCTGTATGGATGGGTAGATCTGATATAGATAAGGCGCCATTTGCGTTTTGAATTGAAGATGTCTTTCACTTTCAACAACCTTAAATGGATAGTCCATGTGCCATATCGTTCTGCACCGCGAAACAATATATACGCTGATGTTGTTTGATTGGATGTGTTGAAAATAATGGGTACGACTGGGAAGTTGCACCTGTGTTTGAGACTATTTAAATGCATAAAATTTAAAGGTCACAGTTTCAGTATATTGACGAGTACCAGTATAGAATGTAATCATCAGTTAGAAATCTTCGCGCGTGATTTGCACACATTCGTTCGTATGCCGTTAATAGTCACCCGCTTTCAATTGCGCTACCGATAGAGATATCACCCATGGAGATATTCAATGTAGATATCACTGATATTCCTGCAACCTTAAAAAGAAATATTTCCGCGTCCAGACTCGACATACATCGATACGAATTTTCCCTTGACGAAGAACTACACGTTAACGCATTCCTGATGAAATTATTTGGCAGTAAATCCATCAGTACTCGTTTGAGTTCAGGTATTTGCGGATGACAAATTTCTCTCAATGATCACAATAGTTGAATACTAAAAAAACTTCCTCCTTTCGAGTGAAGATTTTAGCCAGTCTGGCCTCGTATATTATCCACCGTATTGATGATATATTCACGGTCACAGACACGTCCACTACATAAAAGTTCTCATTCTCAATCTGAATTTTACTTCCTCCTATAACGGCAGTGCAAGTCCGTCATTCAGTATTCAGTCGTCGTCCATTAAAGAATTTCCGCGTCCATATTCCAAAGACCATATAATTCCATTAGCACCAAATTCAAAGAATAAATAATAGTACTCATTTTCCGGCGCAATTTTCTCAGAAATTAAATTGGGGATTTTGAATTTTACGATTTGAGTTTATATTTGATTACTATAAATATCGATCGCCGTTGAACGCGCGCGATGGAAAATTAATTATATTTTGGATGTCAATTTCATTGAGAAAAATCATGTAAAAATGTTCTTTCCGTTTCGAAATGGAATTTTTTTCTCTTGGGAACGATCAGTTTTTTTCTCCATGGCTAAGTATTGAATTTATTTGACGTTTCCCGTTTGGTTTGACTCAAGTGAATACAATTTCAGCTACGATCGTTATACGATCGCTATAAAACAGACAATCGTCTGTACTCCAAATTAGTCGGTCGGTAATTCGAAACCTATACTGGTGCAAAAGCCGCGGAGCACATTTTAAAGTGGGTTGGGGGGGGGGGGGCTGAACTCTATATCGGCCATGTTAAATGCTGGACTGGTGCTACCTAAGATATGACTTAAAGCACTGCGGTTTCAAAAAGTTGGGGGATGTATCCACCCCCACCCCCCAGCCCCAGGGGTCAAAATTTCATCTATTGTAGGTAAAAATACACTATTGATTTGTCCCGTTAGGTTCCAGGTTAAACAGGTTCAGTACGCCCCTGGAAAATTGACCTTCTTGTATTTTAACCTGGAACTACATACTGATGTGTTGATTGCCACTCCTCCCACTTCACGTAAAAAAAACAGAAAGATTGGCCTTTCCATTATAAAGCAATCGTTTCACAGATTGCCTGCATGCTTAGAAAAGGTCAATTCCAGCAACAATGATTAATCTCATTTGCCAGTTAGAGACCATGTTATGTGACAATAGTCATGATTAATGTAGGAAATGATGGTAATTAATGTCAAGGAAGCCTGGTAAATCAGATAACACCAACTAGACCGGATGTGAATACGATGATAAATACCAGCATTCTCTATTTAGTCTATGTCAGTGTCAAATTCATCATAATTGCAACAATTTGGAGATACTGGTCGCAGACCCGATAAGTAATTACTTGTACTGATTGCCTTGTTCAAATTGACATTTACGAACTTTTAGTCAGTCAATTTGTGTGTTCCTGAATTTGTGAATTTCAGGAAACTTTGTAAAGGGGCAAACCAGTGTTTCTCGACGGAAAAGCTGTTTTCAATCCTCTGATTAATCCCGTTTGCCAACCAACCAACCAACAAATACTCTCGTAAGTATCAATTATATATTTGCTATGTGTTCTCTAGTATATGTATTTATATATGTGCTCTGGTCCAATTCAGAACGATCAGCATTTGAGTGACATTCAAGCATTCACAGGGTCCTTGCCCCACCCACCTACAAAGCCATGGGTTTACATGGAGTCATGTGTCCTTAAATATCATGCTTCCATATCGCCAGTGTAAATCCGGAACTACCGATCTCCGAATCAAATCTCCGAATGTGAAATCCGTCTTTACATCGATTAGCTGTTTGGGTTGGAGACTACAAAATAGTCTCAAATTAAATGGATTGCGACTGTGTTCGTGGGTTTCAAACAAGGTCCACACAAAAGATCATTACTCAGTGATCTGTTTTTGTCATTACCACGTGGTGCGCAAAGAGTCATTGGAATTGTGACCTCTATTTCTGAAATATTATCTCAAATCAACACGTTTTAATCTTGAAACAGTAAAACGTAAAGTTTCTATACACTTTTCGTTTCGGCTGATGGCATCACGCATATTCGGGGCGGTCTTGGTTAGGGCCCCATAACCAGGACACAAGTGCAGTGAACCAGCTGTTCAAGCCGCTCAGCTCGTCGCTAACATCGTTGTTTACTCGGCAAAATTACAAGCGTCTAGTCCGTCATCCACAACCCAGCCGTCGTCCATTAGAGAATATCGGCGTCCATAACCCAAAGAACTATTCCATATTCCATATAACAGTATTAGCACCAAGCCCAAAAAGACAATCATAGTATACATAAAAACAGGCTTGTCTCCTGCAAGAGAGAAGCGGTCAACAGTTTTCAATGATGCCGGCAAGACATCATGATGTTCCAAAAACATCAAATCCGTATCGCTGATCAGTATTCCCAATCCACAATATTCGTTGTGAAGTCGTCATCTAAAGAATGATGTATCTCAGTCACGCTTTGATTGTGGCTGTTCATATGAGTACCATGAGGATCTCGAAGTACATGGGCCTACACGGCCCCCAGCCCCGGGCCAAGCGGAACCAGACACAAGTTACGAAACGTAGCGCCATAGATCTTGCACGCTACGTTCGTATTTTGCTATCAGCATGCGATATGCATCGCCAAACCTGAGAAACGCTGAGTGGAGGCGCCTGTTGGAACAGCCCTGTCTTACAAGTTTCTGCAACAATGTTTTGTGACGTTGATTAAAATCGTCACATTTAACACAGGATCTAGCAAATGCTACTAAGCGAGATATGTATACGTCATATGCAGGTCCCACTGGAACATTACTGCCCAGAAAGGGATAGTTTACGATGTCGAAATTGTAATCATCTCTTTTGTCATAAAGTCGACGAGAGAGAATTCCCGCTTCATTTTTATAGAGATATAGATCTAAATATGATGTGCCTGTAGGACTGTCTGTAGTTTCCTTCAAATCCAGTGAAGGTGGATATATATCCTTCACTGCGTCATTTATATAGCGATTATCTACATTGAGAAGATCGTCTAGATAGCGTTTGGTGAATGAGAAGGAACGGGCTTTGAATGGATCAGTTTTTGAAAGCGCCTGCATATAGTCATATTCATAAGAGAACAGATATAGGTCAGTCAACAGGAGTGCACAATTAGTACCCATTGGAATACCTATATGCTGCTGATATATTGTGTTGCCAAATTTCACATAGATATTTTTAATGAGAAATTCAAGCAACTCTATAAACAAAGAAACATCCCATGAATGATATCTCTTGTATGTAGTAGAGCTAAAGAATGCTTTATGGCTTCCGACATTAATATATCTACGATCAGTTATACACAGATACTATTAACGAACTTAGACGGTCAATAAGGTCCTGATGAGGGATTGTAGTATAGAGAGTCGAGAAATCCCACGTGGATACATGTCTGTACGGTATGTGACCTTTAGCATCTAGTTCTTCCGTAAGACATTTTGAGTTTTTCAATATCCACATACATTCAACGCCAGAGTTCTTAGAAATAATGGCGCAATACCTTTCCCAAAATGCTTTTACCTCCTGAAGGGCTCTCGTCAATAGGGTTGAAAGAATCTTGGTAGTGCAGCTTCTAGAACCAGCTATGAATCTAGCTTTGTATGGTGATTTATGCATTTTGGGAGTCCAGTATAGTTTTGGTATGTCGTTATGATTGGTTGGAAGACAAATACCTCTCTCCCTGAGAAACTTTTTGTGATTGTTAAATAAATCTTCCAGAGTAAATGCAGTTTGGGAGTAAGTAGGCGTATTTGATGAAGATATGTCTACACTCAATTCTTTAACCAGCACCTGGTAATAGTCATATTTACATATGAATATTATATTATTCGGAGCTTTGTCTGCTGGGACTATGACGAATTTACTCTAGAGATTTGCTAGAACTTCTTGCGAATTGAGGTTTCTCAGTACTTGTTTTGCTCGGGGAAGAGTACTTCTGTCAATATGGCGGATTGTTTCAACGACCTTGTTCTTGGTGAGGTCCAGCCAATCAGCGAGTACTGTAGGTTCAACTTTTTCTCGCCTAGACCAAACAATAACGTACTGTTCCAATGCAGGCAGGACTATCTTCTGGTCGGCCTTCAGATTTATTCTTTTTGGCTCTCTATATTTAGGTCCATTCATCAGGAGTAATTTCAGATCCTTATCACTCACCACATCAAGGTCACCAGTCACAATATGTTTGCATGGTGTATAGATAAAGTTCAACTATAGCCTCCTGACGTGTATAAGTTCCAGTCAAACTCCTTGACAGCATTGGAGTAATTGAATATTTTGGTGGCTATAGATTTAGTATAGCTATATGAAATGCAATGAGGTTCTGTGAACTTAAAATAGTTTGGTACAGCGTTGTGTACCTCTGGATCATTCAGGATTCGAGGTAAATTAATGATGTCCAGTCCTTTATCTAAGTAGTTGAGTTTCGAGAAAAGCCGATCTTGAGATGTTTCGATTATGTTCACTGGACGATACAACCGAAAATACGCTATATCTTGACATACTTTACTGATTTTTGGTGGTATTATATTTCCTGAAGACGCAGATTGTTGTATATCTCTGGCTATTTGATCTAAAGCTCTCAGAGCTGTACGTAAGCTATGTATACTGTTGGGTGTGTTAGTTAAACCCACTAAGTAATTTAAAGTGATATGATCGTGAATCATCGAACCATTAAACTTTCGCCAACCATGGCTGCGATGTCTCCGTTGATGGGATTTAAATAGTTGGGTAATGTTGGATATATTTGAACGGCGGTTTGTAGGATTGCCGAACCCACTGGCATTATCATTTAAACCAAACGGAAACACTGACCCAAGTTTATCTATAAGCAATTGCTTTTTCCTAACGGATTTTCTGTGGCCGTTCACCCTAAGATGGAGTCTTTGGGTGGTCTTGCCAACATACTGTTGACCACACTTCTTACAGGAAACCAAATAAACACAGTTTGTAGTAGAACAACTAAGATCAACATACGAGTTAACAGAATATGAGCTACCAGTTAACGCGGAACTAAATGAAGCTGAAGTATTAAAGAGTGGACATGTGAGACATCCACGATGTCCACACTTAGAAATTTTGAAATTATTACATGTAGAATTCGGTGCTAAACAATCATCAAGCGCAATATTACAAGGTTTGATGTCGTGGCCTTGCTTTGCTGTCGGAAATATATCTGTCATTTGGATTGAAAAAGGTCTTAGTGCATTTCGAACTATTAGAGATTCGGTCGAGAAACCTGCACGAAGGTTCCTCGGGTCTGTCTTAATATTATTTCTTTGTGTTGTATCCATTATGAGTGTTGGGTGTGCAGGGGGCCGGCCTCGGGGACAACTTGTCCACCAGCAGAATCCAGGCATACACAGGTTAAAATTACAAACGTCTAGTCCGTCACCCACAACCCAGCCGTCGTCCATTAGAGAATATCCGCGTCCATAACCCAAAGACCTATTCCATATTCCATATAACAGTATTAGCACCAAGCCCAAAAAGACAATCATAGTATACATAAACACAGGCTTGTCTCCTGCAAGAGAGAAGCGGTCAACAGTTTTCAATGATGCCGGCAAGACATCATGATGTTCCAAAAACATCAAATCCCTATCGCTGATCAGTATTCCCAATCCACAATATTCAAGGTCACAAGGACCGCTTCACAAGGAAGCGGTCAGTCCAACTGAGACAATGACGGGCATGACAAACTCCAGGCTTTGAACCTACACTACGATTCTACAGGAGGAGGACTAAGTGACAGCTATTTTACTAAGATGATTGAGTAACCGAGATGATTAAAAAAAAATTCTAAAAAAATTTACCAAGTACTCAACGGAATGACATGTACTAACTATGCTAGTTTCCTGCAAGAGAGAAGCGGTCAGCAGCTTTCGGTGCCATCTTTGGAACATCATGATGTTCCAAAGATATCAAATCCGTATCGCTGATGAATGAATGAATGTTTATTCACCAATATAATAATCCATGTACATTGATATATTATACAGACTAAATATTGGCGAGAATAAAGCCCCGTGAGGCTTGTTCTATCCCAATAGAAATAATTATACAATGACCATTTCACATCATACATTTGATGGATAATGAAGTGCGGCTGTGAAACTGTTCAGTGTTCAATCAGATATGATTTAAGTTTCGATTTGGAGAGGGAAATTGATTGAATTTCTTTGTGCAAGTAGGGTAATTTGTTCCATTCTCGAGGACCAGCAATTTTGAACACAATAAAGTGATAAGTTAGTTAGGTAAATATGCCTGTATAAATTGAATTGATGACCGCGAGTATTATAGTCGTGAATGGATGATTGTTTAGTAAAATAACAATGAAAATTTTTGAGCAGTTGATTAGGGTGATGAAAGACTTTGTAGGCGAAGAGAAAAGATGAATAAGCAACTTACAAAGTTGTAGAATTCTATTTTCTTCAAATAAAGGCTCTGTATGTTCTAGTTTATTTGATAAAGTAATTATTCGCAGTGCCCTCTTTCGAAGTAGGAGCAATGGGTGTATGTGAGTAGCGTACGCATTTCCACATAAAATATTACAGTAGGATAAATATGGAAAGATCAACGAATAGTACAGAATATATAGCGTTTTTTTTTTGTTAATTGATGTTTTTATGTAATTTATTACTCCACTAGTTCTCGACAACTTCAGGCAAATATAATTTAGGTGATCAATCAAATTCAGTTTGTTATTAAAAATAATACCTAAAAATTTGAATTATTTGGTTGCCTTTATTTGTAATAGGTTATCATGTCCATGTGTATATTATCATGTATTTTGTTTTCTGAATATTCGGCGATAAACGGTTACAACAGAACCACCTGTAGTTTTTCTAATTCCAGAGACATAGTATTAATAGCTTGAAAAACGTTTGTAACTTGTAACTCGCCACGTCAATGAAAACTGTTGACCGCTTCTCTCTTGCAGGAAACTAGCCTATGTTTATGTATACTATGATTGTCCTTTTGAATTTGGTGCTAATACTGTTATATGGAATATGGAATAGGTCTTTGGATTATGGACGCGGATATTCTTTAATGGACGACGGCTGAATTATGGATGACGGACTAGAGGCTTGTAATTTATTCGAGTATAATGTACTCATCAGCAAATAGTGTGATTTTCAACGCATCAGAGACATTACTGATGTCATTAATGTAAATCAGGAAGAGAATTGGTCCAGGAATTTAACCTTGAGGTACGCCACAAGAAATGGATAAAAGAGATTCCATTAAATGTTTCACCCTGAGTTCAGTCTGCTAAGTAGCTTCTAAACCAGTCATTCGAAACATTCCGAAAACCATAATGATCTAATTTAGATATGAGAATACCATGATTTACTGTATCAAATGCGTTGGAAAGCTCTAAAGAAGTGACAATACTATGGTTTTTGGATTCTTTTGCAGTAACAAGAGCATCGTACAATGAACAGGCTGCAAGAGATGTAGAATGGTTAGGCCGAAATCCATATTGATTGTCAGAGAGTATATTATTTGAATCTAGGAAATCCACAACCATTGAGACAGCGAGTTTTTCGAGTATTTTACTAAAACATCACAGGACGGATACTGGTCTGTAGATTGAGAAGGTAGATGGGTCTCCAGATTTGTAGATAGGCGTTACCTTAACAAATTTATATACATCTGGTACGACGCCAGAGTTAAATGAAAGATTCGTGATAATCGACAGAGGAGCAGAAATATAGTCAGAGACAAGCTTAACCAACGAAGTTCGAATACCATCCCGGCCTGGTGCCGTTGATTTAAGATTCAAAATTGTTTCTTTGACATTTTCTGGTGTAATAGCTGAGAATTTGAAGTTATTGTTTGTACGATTGTTCAATAATCTTTAAAGTTTCAGACGTATTCGATATTTGGGAGTCTAAATCGGTAGGTACAGAGCTAGAATACTCGTTGAATTTTGTGGCAATTTCTGCACTATCAGATAATTCCATTCCGTTATAATCGAAAAATGTCGGCGATTTAATAGATTTTTTTTCCGGTTCATCAATTGATTCGGAACTTTCAACGTACTTTTTATATCATTATTACTCACATTGAATTGATCATGGAAGTAGATATCCCTAGAGGGTCGAATAGTATTGTTTAGTCTCCATTGGAGCTACTTATGATTTTTCAATAATAGAGAAGACAAGCAACTCCGCGTGGGGATGACAATTTCATTCTGCATATTTCGCTATTATTTATAGCATCCTCAGCAGTGAACAAAGTTACAAACAGCTCCATACGCGCAGTATATATAGAAGGCATAATGTGATCTTAGCCAATACACATTTATGAATAGATAAGCCAGTAATGTCAGTCAGGTTGGACAGGTATGAAAATTTTGTCATTTTTAGAAAAGTGTCGTTGACGTTAAATGTTAAGAGATAACCTGACAGCGATCCACAAATGGTGTGATTTCAGGTGATACAATACACAATCTAATTGATGAAAACAATACATAATCTGCTTATTTGGCAAGAACTAAGTAAACTGTACATACATGAATAAAGTTTTGCGATATAGCGGGTATGTACCTACATTGAATATATGTCCAGAAGTTAAGATAATATAGGTATAATTTTCTTGAAAATCCACATTAGAGTTGATGGAATCCTACAAATGTTGTAACTCGCATGGGAATATACTATTACGAAACAATACACAGTCTAATTTATGAAAAGTGAAATGGTTAATCTATAAATGATATTACCTAAATAATTTTAAATCCTTTGATGCTTTCAATCCTTGGTTTAAAATTTGTCTGTGCCGGCGTATGGCTAAGGCTTCTTTGAATAAGACATGAAGTGAGCTGCTGTATCAATAATATTAGTGTTTCATTCTATAAGAGTAGGGATTTCAGGCCATTTTTATAATTAAGTACAATGAAGTTGTTTGTGGTAAAATATGAAAGGGTATGGTCTGCGAATCACAAAACTGTTTACAAAATGAAAATCGGTTAAGAATTGGCTGATATTCAGCGCGTTAAAGATGGCCAGTTTGGGGTCATTTTTTGGAACTGCTCCATATGGGAAGGGGAGTAACTCATGGACCCATTTCTGTCTAAATGGGCAGATTTTTTCTCACTCAATTCACTCTAAAATTCACAATTTTCAATTTTCAGAATTGAAAATTTCAGAATTGAACAAGTTTTGTGTGCCCATTCTAATGCTGTAATCAAAGTTAAGCTAATTTGCATATTTTCGGCTAATTTGCATAAAATTTGCATATTTTTGCCTAATTAACACAATTGTACCATTGTAATAAAGATATGATGTCATGTTGTTGAGTTTTCGAGGATATAGAAAATTCTGTATCAATTTTTTATTCATTGTGCTCAATCAGGTTAACTCAGGTTTTGTTAATATCATATTTTGCATTTGCATAATTATGAGCTAATTTGCATAAATTTAAATTGCAAGGATATCCCAGATTTTTTCTTTCCATGTTTTTCACTTGAAATACTGCTATTGTTTTTTATTCAGATTGAAAATTCCATATCGGATTAATTTGGGTGTGTTCTTTTCAAAGGTGCAATTATATTTTATTTAATTTGTGTATTTTACCTAATTTGCATACAAATTGCATATTTTTTTCCTAATTAACCCTATTTTTTTCATTGTAATATACATGAAGTCAAGGAATCCAGTCTTGCAGATATACAACTGTCCGTACCCAGTTGTCCTGTTAACTTCACGCAGGTTTTGTTAACTTGAATACCATATTACAAGGGGACATCTGCAAACAGATTTTGTTAAACACCATTCTAAGGGAACATTTGCATAATATTGAGCAAATTTGCATAAATTTAAATATCTTTATTGTTTGGATTGAAACATTCACAATTGACCATTTTGTCTATGTCTGTTGCAACAGTGCAATCAAATGTAAGCTAATCTGCATATTTTTTTTATTTCCTTGTAATAAGGTTTTAGAGGATGAAAATGATCTACCTGCATTGGGCTAACTACAGTGTAAATGCTTCGGTTTGGTAATTTTATGATGAAATTTGGCATAATCATAGGTAATTCGTATAAATTTGAATCTTTCACATTCTGGTAAATTTTATTAGATTTGTAAATGCAGGTGCATGTGTATAATATAATATATAGTTTCCTCAATGCAGCTAGGGAACAAATTTTCTGTGTGTTTTAGCAGCAGCTAGATTCTCTTTTTTTCTTTTCAAGGTTTGATGTGATTTGGTGAGTTCTCACAGGTAACATCACATCATTGTCATGTAGAATTCTAAATCACATCATAGCTTAAAGCTGCTTCGACATTGTCAAAATGAGAATAGCAGAGAGAACATGGAATATCGATTATTATCATCTTCCATAATGCAGCTCTGTACTCTGTACCAGCCGTATGTGAGTATTAGTGTTAGCGAGGAATTGAAATCAAGGTGGCTACTTTTCAATTTTTGGAGATTTTCCTAACAACAGGGTGTCTACTCCCATCTCTTCCATGTTTATTCTGCTAAATTTAGGATGGCAAAATTCAAAAGAGGGTGCCAAAGACACCCTGGCACCCCTCTGGCTAACAGCCTGCCTGCCTGCACATATGGGCAGTCCGCGTAGAGCTAATTGTTTAAAATACAAGCCAATGAAGGCATGCCATTCAAACGTGATCTATCTTCGAGGGTCTTTGTATACTTTGAGTAATACCTAGTTTATGCCGAGAAAAAGCTGGAGGACAAACTCTTTGACGTTCTGGATGGAAATGTTAATTCAACACAATCAGAGGGACAAAATATACAACACAATGCCTGGTGTTCAATTCGCTCAAATATGGCAAAATTTGGAACGGTCATAAGGTCACGAAGGCTGATCGGAAAGCCTAATAATAAAATGGTTTTCATCCTGGTGTATTCATCTTCTCTCATGGCTCTACTTTGTCAGATGAACGATGCCAAGGGATAATTATAATGGATACCATCGGTGTGTATAAATAGATTCCACCATTGTACATGTATAAGATCATGAGAGGTACACCTGGAACTGAAGACTTAGAGGTAATGAAATGGATAAAAAATGTTAGTCCCAAACAAACATGAAAAATAGGAAGATGTATTCATTTTCATAAGGACATGAACCATGCTCAACTTCAAACAAGAACTTGAAGAAAAGTGAACAAATTTGTAACAAGAAACAAGAACACCAACATGGTAGTAAAGTGTTACACATGTTTCGGCATAATTGTGCCTCGTCAGTGTAGTGTATCCCCAACAAACTGAACAAACAGGAGGAGACTACAGACATGTAAATTGGCCCTTCTAGCATCAATAGAATAACAATGGACATTCCTCATTGAACAGCAGAAGAGTTGGGCAGTGACAGCATCCGTTTCTCAGTTTCACACACATTTATCCATAAGTTCTATGGAGTGGGTGTGGGGTATATAAATATTAACTACGTTTATTGATAAATATTTCCAACAGACCTAGCACAGTTTTAGAAGGTTTTGCCCCAGTGATTTGAGAATACTGTGGCCAATTGTGACAGTTACTGTAGCCCATGACCTCAGACTATTTAGTTTGTAAATTGAATAAACCAAACATAACAATGTCCAAGGAGTCATCACTATACAAAGGTCACTTCTCCACTCTGACAAGACCAACTTCCACAATGCGAGACTTGCACAATATAGGATCTGAATGGACTGGAATTACTGATTTCGAGCTGTGTCAGAGGAAAACAGGGCCATTGATTGGCTATATAGTATTGTGCAAGGATCAGTACACATAAGTATTAAGCTTACCATCAGAGTTTGTTCTACCCAGGAATTTTTTTAAATGTCGCATCTCTCTGGATGAATTTCTGGCCTATGCTTTTCACATAGCCACTCACAAAATATAGGTAGATATCATTTTTTTTACTGAAATACCAAAAAAAAGAGAAGGAAATACAGGAATTTTCCTGAAAAAAATGAGTTTCATAGGATCCTATTAAAATAAAGGAAACACAGGAGGACTGGGATACAGATGATGTTTGCATAGATACTTGAAGATGCCGTTATTAAAAAAAAAAGAACGTAGGACCCTGTGCGTGAAAAATAGTCGCAATATGTGAACAGATAATATACGTTGAGGTAACTGAAGACAAGATTTAATATGCATGTAGAGCATATTAGTCATAAATATTTAACCAGTGCTGTTCAGGAAGGACCATCTATTGTTATATTGCATGCAAGATGAGCCAATTGAAAAGCCTGGATGGATGGTGGCCATGCATTCATTTTACAAATAAAGGGTACAGTGAATGAAACTGTTACAGGCCGAAAGCAGTGACCAATTCGAAATTGCTGCCTTTATACCTGCTGTATAAACAGTATATGGCAGCATCGAAGAATTATACATATCATTCCGGTACAGTGAATTAGGCTGAAAGTTGTATCCATCCAGGCTGATCTATTCATGCCCCTGCCAAGTCTGGCAGGAAATATTGGTTAATCAAAGCCTCACCATTGCCACAAGAAGAAAAGATGACAGGAGTGACACTACCTAATGAGGAAGTTAAATACATAGTATTAATAAATGTAGACATATGGATAATAATCCTAGTACCATTGAGCTACATATACTTTATTTATATATCCATTTGACATCCACTTATCTCCCTTGAAACGAAGATTGATCAATTAATTATAATCACACCTTCAGATCAGCAAATAATATTCAACTATAATCTGAATCATTTCATTGGTCATCCCGAAGATTCACAGAGTAAGATGCAACAACAATAATAAAGTGACAATAAGGTATTCCATGAATTTTTTTTTGTGATTTCATTTTTTTTTTTTTTTTTTTTCACTTTGCCAGGCAAGCACGGTCAAACCTAACTACTTTATACTGTACACCGACGCAGGAGAGTTCAAATAAATCCCTGGTTCATTATATATTACATGTATAATTGTGGTTAAATCTTAAACAAAAAATTTCACCAGTGGGAATTCTGTATGATATGTTATATTTACATCATAGCTATAGCAATTACAAATTGTGGAATTCAGAGTTTGCACAGCCAGGAACTTTGATACAAACAATCATGGAGGAGATAGAAGTACATGCACTCACTGCTTTTGAGAAAACTAGGTTTTTATGGTACAAGGCAGGAGAATCTTGTTACTGCACTACTTCATAACCAATCAGGGTGTGCTGTTCTTTATAATGATTATGAGGATCACATTAAAGTTTCCCAGTCTAAGATTAAGGAGATACACTGTAGCTTAATTTAATACTGTAGTGTGATCCAATCATTGATATTATGATCTGCTACAGGTTAACTGCTATCACTTAGTTATGCTCCATTCTTCTGCTACAGGTTTTCATGAGAAAATATTACAGCACACCCCTAATGATAACAATATAGTGTTCAATTAGATACTGTACTTATTTGTACCATGAAGGTAAAAGATAACAAGCGTCTGGTCCGTCATTCATAATTCAGTCATCTGCGTCCATAATCCAAAGACATTCCATATATCTGACTTTTTCTTTAAGATTTCCTATCTCGATTTCTGAACAATCATCTAGGACACCTTGTTTTTCTCTAAGACTGTGTAGTTTTTACCCCTCGGCCAAATTTGGCCTAGGGGTATTGTCGTCATCATGTACGGCTGTCCGTACGTACGTCCGTCCGTTACCGCGATATCTACAGAACCGTTTCATGCATGGCAACCAAACTTGGTACCTCTATTTATCTTCACGTAAATCAGAAGCCTATCGAAAATGAGTCATCTCGGACAATATTTTGCAGAGTTATGCCCCTTTTTACAAATAAAAATCCATTTATGATTTGTTATTGTGATAATTTCAGAACCGTCCCATATACAACATCCTAACATGATACAGTGGTTTCTCTTGACCTGAACTAGGTGCCTATCAAAAATGAGTCGTGTCGGAAAGTATTTCGCAGAGTTATGCCCCTTGTCTAATAAAATCCGTTACCGCGATATCTACAGAACCGTTTAATGCATGGCAACCAAACTTGTTACATCTATTTATCTTCACATAAATCAGAAGCCTATCGAAAATGAGTCATCTCGGACAATATTTTGCAGAGTTATGCCCCTTTTTATAAATAAAAATCCATTTATGATTTCTTATTGTGATAATTTCAGAACCGTTCCATATACAACATCCTAACGTGATACAGTTGTTTCTCTTGACCTGAACTAGATGCCTATCGAAAATGAGTCATGTCAGAAAGTATTTTGCAGAGTTATGTCCCTTGTCTAATAAAATCCGTTACCGCGATATCTACAGAACTGTTTCATGCATGGCAACCAAACTTGTTACATCTATTTATCTTCACGTAAATCAGAAGCCTATCGAAAATGAGTCATCTCGGACAATATTTTTCAGAGTTATGCCCCTTTTTACAAATAAAAATCCATTTATGATTTGTTATTGTGATAATTTCAGAACCGTTCCATATACAACATCCTAACGTGATACAGTTGTTTCTCTTGACCTGAACTAGATGCCCATCGAAAATGAGTCGTGTCAGAAAGTATTTTGCAGAGTTATGCCCCTTGTCTAACAAAATCCACTAATTCCTATGTTAAGTTTGCATATTATTTCTATTATCATGTTAGTATACTATCACATTTATTTATTGATTGGATGACTGATTTATTCATTTATTCTCTTAGACAATGCAAAGAATGCTTGCAAATCTGTTTTGAAATGACATACATGTGCCATTTAGTATACATGTACTGTATTTATCTAGCCATGTGTACTGTTGTTTTGGTGAGACATTGATACAGCTCTTTCAATTTATTCAAGAAACAAATTAATTTAAGGGGAGGAAAACTTTTTTTTTTTCAAAGAAAGTACACTTACAATACCATGGGTAAATATTTCTTCCCACAAGCCAATCAATTGGTAGAGACACCCTTATTATAATAGCTGGGGTTCAGAGCCGAGGGGTTTGGATAGCGCAGCTTCATGTTTCTTATAGTATTGCAAGAGCTTGAGGATTGAACTCTTCTCATGTTTTACCTCTTCTAGCTTTTCTTTGATATCATGAGCACATGATTGCTCTTCATCAACTGCTAACCTTAGTGCTTTGTTTTCCTCTTCAACTAATTCTTTATATTTAGAAATGCTCTCTAATTTCTTCAATTTTTCATCTCTTCGTTTTAATTTCTTGTTCAGGTTTTTTGTTGAGCCTTGTTTCTGTTTTAATTTTGCTTTCTCCAACTGAATCTCTAGTTTTTCAATTTTTTCTGAAGCATCTGAATAGTGAGACTGGAAAAAAGTTATTTTCCTAGCATCACAAGTGTTTGACTTCAAAGAATCATCTAGCTGTTTTGATAAGGATTCAATCTTATCCAAAGCTACTTGAAAGGAGGTTTCTAGTTTAACTATGTCCTCTGTTTTGGTTCGGTCAATCTCAGAAATATCACCTAACTTCCTTTTCAAAACCTTTTTTTCCTCTTTTTCCTTTACTAAAGACTCAGCGAGCTGCCTTTCTCTTGCTGTGTGTGCATTTTCCATAATACGCTGTACATTTCCACCACTATGTTCTATGTTAGGAAGAAGAGGGGCACTGAATAGTTGGGATAGATATGCTTGTGTGTTTTGATCAATACTTCTTCTTTTTACTTCAATCACCTTTTTGTTAACAGATTTTAACTTTCTGTACAAACATCTAATCGTATCAGTAGATTGTGTGAATGGCTCAAATTCAGGATGTTCATCTGCAAATGACCTAACTATTTCTGCCATGGACTTGTATTTATTAGCTATATAGTGATCATTTACCGTTTGTATGGTTATTGGTTCTACAAATAAGGTCTGTGCAGTTATGGGTTCCATTTTCACTCTTGGGTTGGCAAAGGCAAATGATATTGCAAAAGTTCTGATGACAGTTACCTTAGTTTTGACATAAATTTATCTAAACACTTCACAATATTTCAAATGTGTTGTTGTATTTCACTTAAAAAAGAAATAGGAAAATAAGTCTTCTTCTCAACTGTTCCAGTGTTATCTAATTATAAAACAGAGATGATAAAAAGCAGTTCAAAATATTTCAAGAGTATTTTCATTCTTTTATGTTGCTGTTGTTGTTGTTGTTTTTTTTTCTTTTAACTGAAAAAAAAAAAATTAAACAGGTGACCTTTCATCTGTATCTCAATTATGTTGTTGCTGTTGTAAACAAATCAAATAAACACACACAGTTAAAACTGCCTTTATTCCAAGTTTTAGAAAATTTGAAACAGCACTAGTGAGAGGACTATACTCTGTATCTCTTGTATATATTCAGTTCATCTGCTTACAGAATTGATAGAAGCAAATCAAAATTGTTATTGATCAAAAGGTGAGCGTGTCAACGTACTATTTGTAACACGTGTTATCGTATTTATGAATGAACTGTGCCCAAAGAACCCGGATGTAAACTCGGCGCCAAGCGAGGAGCGGGAAAGGTTCACAAAATAGAAATTGGGACAGCTCTCACAACTCCCCAAAGTAAATTAGCTACTGAATTATAGAAAATATAACCCCAGCTACAAATATTGCGGCTGCACAAGGGTTTTGACAAAATTTTAGGCTATCAGATAATTATCGGAAGTTTATAAATCGCGCAAAAATATTGAAATATCGACACCAGAATTATGTGCAACCCACCGTTAGCTTCCCCGTGTTCTGAATTAGGCGGTTACATAATTTTTAAAGCATTTCGGTTGGTCGGGGATCGCACATTGCCATCAGCGCCAACATACCCTCGCGGGGGAAGCCCTCAAAAAACGGCCCGCAACTCTTGAAGCGTGTCACCACCTTACCGGTCGACGGATTCTCCGTGATAACACGAAAAGTTTATCGAGGATTCACACGCGAATTTACGCAGTGAATAATCAATAATTTAGTATCTACCATACGAAGTTTCAGCTCATGGTTTTCAATAAAACTAGAAATTGCCCGATTGAAAGTCGGAAAAGTTGTCGGAAGAAATGAATTTTCGCACATTCAGCGAAGTGAGTCACGTGACCTGAACTCCCTAATAAGAGACAACAAAGAGATCGGGTCAACATCAAAAGAGCCATTATGAATGGATTAAGAATACTCATCAGCGATACGGATTTTATATTTTTGGAACACCATGAGGGCATCATTGCAAACTGTTGACCGCTTCCCTCTTGCAGGAAACTAGCCTATGTTTTTGTATACTACGATTGTCTTTTTGAATATGGTGCTTATACTGTTATATGGAATATGGAATAGATCTTTGGATTATAGACGCGAATATTCTTTAATGGACGACGGCTGAATTATGAATGACGGACTAGACGCTTGTAATTCGCTAGATCAAACATTTGGCGAATGTAACTAAAATTGTCGCACTGGCTTGCATGGTAAACATCTCGTATTTGGAAGAAGCATGTTCTTTCAGGCGAGCAATAAAACATCAGTCTGTTTTGCCGATGAACTCTGATTCACATCCTGGACCTGACAATTTATACATAATAGAGCTTCTATTTGTTGTCGGGGTGGGGTCCTTGTTGTTGACAAAGCAATTTGTTTTCTTTGTCTCCCATAAAACAATGTCAATCGATGATCTTGTGTCTACAGATGTCAAAATAAAATTCTATGCGCATTTTGTCGATGATACTCTAGTCCTAGCAAAGTCGACGACTTCTCATTAATATTAAATAAGCTAAATTCAATCCACAACCAACTTAAATTCAGTTTTGATGATTTTGTTGGTTCTGAAAAAATACACTTTTTGGATATTACTATATCAAATTCTGGTACTACAGTTTACCGAAACCCACTCACACTGGCCAGTATCTTCATGCGGATGGTTTTGAGTCTTGATCAAGACGAACAGCTTGGGTTAGGTAACTTGTTTTCAGAGCACATAAGATTTGTGGCACTCTTATTAACCCAATAAGGGAATTGTCTATTATTAGGAAATTTATGTCTTGGAATGGATTCTCCAGATATACAGCCAGAAAGTTAGTGAATAATTTAGCAAACAAATACAGCTTACCGAGAGTAGCTACCAGGTCTAACAATGATGAGAATATGCCCAAAATATGGATAAGACTGCCGTACATTGGTCGGGAAGGTGAAAGAATATTTCGACAATGCCTCAAGAAAATATACTCTGGGAAGGGTGCGTTACCTTGTTTTATCTGAGACAAAGAAAACTAATTTCTTTGTCAACAACAAGGACCCCACCCCGACAACATATATAAGCTCTATTATATATACATTTTCATGTCCAGGATGTGATTCAGAGTACATCGGCAAAACAGACAGATGTTTTAGTGCGCGCCTAAAAGAACATGCTTTTTCCAAATCCGAGGTGTTTAACCATGTAAGCCAGTGCGACAATTTTAGTTACATTCGGCAAATGTTTGATACAGCAATTGGCTCTTTTGATGATGACCCGATCTATTTGTTTTCTCTTTGCTGTGAATTAAACTGGGTTAAGTGAAAATATTGTCGACAAATTTGCTTTACATCAGATCGTTTCTCGTAAGTCTCGTATTTGCCCACCCCCGTCTACGCATGATGGAAATTTTGATTTCACCTTTGCCCCGCACATCGTCCATGCTGGAGACGTACATCTGGTCGTCGCTTGCTAGGGATGCGCTTGACACATCGTCACCCGATTATTACTGGTTATGTTCGTCCAGCAAATTCCATATATTCCAAGCAGATTTGAAATACGATGTCACGCGTCTACCAGTTAATTAATAGCCTAAAATATTCCCTGACATATAATTAAGTGTTTTATTACATATTTGCCTATGTTTTGAGTCCAGTTTTCGATGAAAGAGTTTCATGTTAAAATAATATCCAGACAGACTTGTTTGGTCAATTTCCATGCTATAATTCACCTTTACATGTTTGATAAATAGATTATGATATACCTTTTCCATATTGCCCCTGACATCAGCCCTCGACCCCCATATCAACCATCGGCTCTTTGGCCTTGTTACATACCAGCTTTATGGCATTATGTATCGCAAATTGTGTTTAATTTTGCTTAATCCGGGGCTAGGGGCCGTATGAACCCATGCACTTCAAAATCTCCGTGGTGTTCATATGAACAGACAAAATCAAGCGTGACTGAGATACTTCATTCTCTAGATAACGACTTTACAACGAAAATCTTATGGATCAAGAATACTGATCAGCGATACAGAATTTGATATTATTTGAGCATCATTGAAAACTGTTGACAACTTCACTCTTGCGAGAAACTAGCCTACGTTTATTGATATTATGATTGTATTTGTATTATTTTATTCCCTACACATTTGGAGTTGGTACTAACTGTCATGCGAACTAGGTCTTTCGAAATTACATTACTTTCGAAAATTGCAACACATATATGGGAAGTGGGAAGAGGTGCTGACATACTGACAGAGCCACAGGACTGCACAGTATAATATCCAATTATACTTGGGTGAAGGTTTCTTGCAAAAGCACAAATACTTGTGCTGGATGGGCCTGACTTTTGTACCAAAGTGCCTAAATGTAATCCTCCAAAAGTTATCACCAATACTAAAACTTGACCAAGACGTTCACTAGGATTATGGGCTACAAAATACGCCATTGCATGCCTACTACAACCTCTAAATCATATTGTATCAAGTATAATTTTTCCAAATTTGAGGAAATAGGTAAAGGTCGGAGAGTTGAATAGGATTCTAATTGATCACAAGTTGCATATGTATTGTAGTGTAAATTTGAAGAGCCGAGCCATGATTCCTCGGGATACTGTAATAACTAGAATTTGATATTGATAAAATAGGTAAAAACCAGTCGCATTAGAAAGGCTTCTAGCCAGTCACCAGTCGCATATGTAGTTTAAATTTGCAGAGCCTAGATTTAATCCTTCAAAACTTACCACCAATACTCAAATTTGACCTAAATAAAATAGATCATGGTCAGTCATCTTCACTAGGCTTCTGACTCATCGCTAGTAACATATGTTGTATGAATTTCGAAAGTTCAGCTATAAATATTTCAGATGTATTGTGTTAACTATCATACGGACGGACGAAGCATACAAATTCATTCGGTCTAAATTGGCCGAGGGGGAAAAATCAATAAACTTGTTCTTTTTCATTACAATCTACATCTCTGAACTTTAGCTATAGCACAAACATAACAATGCTCAAAATGACCTTGACCGTTGACCTTTTCACCTCCACATGAACAGAGTTCTTCTTTGACTCATGGGTAAGATATAACCAAATTTTTGTACCAATCCATGTTCTAGAACTGAAGACATCGCAGGTGGACAGACGAACCGAATTCGCTATCGCATTATACGCTCTCATCTTATGAGGGGAGTATAAAAACATCGCAACAAAAATGATGTAATACCTCTATCAAGTCGTCTGATCAAAAGTCATGAACCATGTGACCGTTGGATAAAATTGGAGCGATATGCAAGAGGTGGGAAAAATTGACGACGTCTGGTGACTTTACAGGAAAGCTTCCCGCGGCACCTCGCAATCAGACCCGAGAATACGTCGGATCCTCGGACGTAGCCTTAGTATCTCAGTCGCTTTTTAATTACAGCTGTTCATGTGGAGATTATGAAGTATGCACACGGCCCCTAGCACCGGCTTAAGCGGAATTAGATACGCTAGTTCGGGAGCTGTGATGACAGATCAGCTCAAACAAATAACTTATCAGGTATTAAAGGATGAGCATCGTGGACGTCTGATGGAATAAACGTCCCAACATGGAATAAACGTGGTGAATGCGAGCATACCCGGAAAAACTAACCTGCAAGTAGTACGGCTTAAATTTCCCACCAAAACAATAACAATTTTAGCAGTATGCAATTTTGTATTCAGAACACAAGATCTCTCCTGGCATTAAGTTTGACGAGATGCCCCTGTAGGTGGCGTCACTTGAACCTGTGTAGATTTTTAGCTGACAACAAAATTTGGCGGATTCGTCCGTAATTTTCCAGGTGTGATTTCTTCAGTGGGCCTGCAATAATTCGATAGGATGTGGCGGATTCACTCGCAACTCAGCATGAATGAATGACGGACTAGACGCTTGTATTCGCATTATGTACGTTGCAAGATGAGTGCGTTTCAGTCAAATAGAGTTCTTGCATGTTATTTCCAATGTATTGCTGCATTGTTGAATGTGAATTGCGATATGAAGATGTTGGGGGAATCACCACAGAAGTTTCGCCTCGTGGTGCAATAAAGAATGATAACTATTCACAGTTGTGTATCCATGCAAGGGTTTGGACAGCGGTATCTCTGTGATGTACCGAGATAAGTTTTGCCTTTAGTCGCAAGATTCTGCTGGTGGACTGTCAGTCCCCGGGGCCCTCCCTCTAGATTTATTCTCTTGGTGGGAGATACCAAGGTTTATTCAGAAAATCCTTCGTATTCTAGATTTTTTTTTCGAGTCACAGAGAAAAGCTTTCCTGTGAGGTTATATGGTTGTTTTATTTGTCGTCAGATGTCACCTTCTTCAACCTCTTACATATCTCTCCAATTCAAATGCGAGGGAGAAGAAGGAAATTTAAACCCTATTTTCACATAGTTTAATGTACAGGTATATCGGTATATATTCTTGTTCAACCATCAGCTCCAAAGCTCTTGGTTTTTGTGACTGTGCCAGACCTTTTCTATTCGACGAGAGGACATCGTTTACCCGTACTAATTTGTCAGTGTGTGAAATGAATACATAATATAAAATTATCCCAGACTGTTCGGTCCTTGGGTCCTGTGGGGATTCCGGGATCCATAACTTGGCCATTAAGTTACGGACGCAACAGCATTCCCCTTACAAATATTGGACGTTTACTCTTCGTCCTTTTCTTGATGGCGATGACAAGATCACCACGACAATCATGAAATACCAAAGCATAACCAGCCAAGGAGTAATTGTGCTTTGCTTTGTGATGCGGCCCAATCACGAATGGATTTTCCCACCACGATGGAGTCAAACCATTTTGACGAATTTCGTGTTCTAGTACCTTGCCATAATACGTGGCTGTTTAAATTGCGTTTCGCCATCTACATATAGATCATATCGAGGTTGCAAATTTTGTATCTGATGTTTACGATCGGCTCATCAAGACCTTTTTCCTTTGACTGAGCAGTACAACTAATTACAGGTTAATACATCTCCGATTCAGGAAGCACTTGTTTGACAAATCGTGCGTTCAAGTATTTACAGATGAAAAGTTGTACTACATTATAACAAAGGTTGAATAGTGAACACTGTTATTTGATGAGAGGAATATTTTGCCAATCTCATAGGGATGAGATTTTCAATATGGTAGGTATTACCTGTGCGAATATAATTCGTTGGTTTATCTGAAGTATTACAGCAAGTTCGGACTTTCAGTATTCAGTCATCACCAACAAACGAATTCCCGCGTCAATAATCGAAATACATGTTTTATTTTTTGTGTGTGGGTTAGCACAATTCCTAAAATGCATAAACGGATATAACGTACTATCTTGGTTTACCTAGATTGACTACGCTTGTCCACCATCCGAATGTAATCCGACCATCCACACGTGTGTAATGTTCATCCTTCCGTTTAATCCGACCATCCACACGTGTATAATGTTCATCCTTCCGTTTTCTCTCCTTAAATTACCCAGCTTTGTTTTTGGTATTATAGGACTTTGATACGATTTCACTATGAAGGGCGTTCTTCTTGTAATTCTACTTGTGTGTCTGCCGTATGAGAAGGTACATGGAGAATATGGTGAGTAATGTCGGATTATTAAACAACATACTGTAAAACAGAATGGCAGCAAATTTTACAGTAATTTGCTGTAGTTTTACTGCAGCACAGTTGCCAGTAAATGTCCCCCTTCTGCCCGTGGTGGTATATAGGGATCGCTTCATCTGTCGTTTATCGTAGCGTCCATGTGTCCGTCCACGTGGCCAAACTTCTCCGGACAATAACTTGGCTAATATTTGAGCGATAACTTCATACTGCTAAGTACCATGCCGATGAGCACTGTCAGCTTTTTGACGGTTTTCGTTGATTTTCCCCATGTCCTTCTCGCCAACGGCTATATAAAAAGTTACATGGAAGATACTTAGCCCCTTGTAGATGTGCCTGTTTTCTGTTACCGCTTTCGGTGATTTTCAAAAGAGTTTATATCACTTTATTGAAAATTTCAAAATATGTTATGGTATATCCTTGTCCGAGTTGTATCCCACTCAACTGGGTCCGTGTATCCTCCGTTAATTCAATTTTCGTTCTATCAACGGAATCTGAAAATGAGTTTCACTCACCTTTTTCGTTTTCCGTTTTCGCAATACAAAACGGAAAATGATTATCGGTTAATATTTCACTGATACGTTTGACTGTTTGCGAACGGTAGTATCTATTGCCGTTCAGAAAACGGTCATCGGCGTCAGGTACCTAAAATCAGTATAACAGCGAAATATTAACCGATAACCGTTTTCCGTTTTGCGATGAGAAAATGAAAAAGGTGGGTGAAACTCGTATTAACGGAGGATACACGGACGCAACTGCCAGCACATAATGTCGACGATCTGGACCACTCGGTCAATGAACGGTCCATAAAAGAAGGGGGAACCCTAAGTAAAGAAAAATACTGTTGTACGATCACTTTCTATATGACAATAATATCTCCATGTATTGTAACTCCCTGTCATGTTTTTTAACCCGCAGCCTGGAAATGGACCGAGCATCCATCCAAGCAATCTCGGATTTCTACTGTGCTGCGTTTCTGTAAAATGTCTGGTAAATATTGCGAATATTTCTCGCCATATTTACTCAGTATTTTCCAATAAGTTACTGTCAACTTTGTTGAAGTAAATTTACAGCAAATGTTTAGATCGTATGCTACTGCATTGCTACGATTGCTGGCCAAGTCTGCTGCTTTTATTCGAAGTATTCAGTGGCTAAAATTATAATTTCGCGCAAAATCAGGTCATTGTTGTAACACCCGCCAGTTGCAAAAACTCCGCATCTATCTGTGTCCTCACACTACGAGATTTCAACATCTCGTTTTCACCTCCTTCATTAGAGAGAAAACTCGGGAACGATTATCCCTTATATCCAGTTGTGTTTGAAACCGCGCGAGGTCTCGATGGTAACGTTAAGAGACATACGGGCAAGGTGGAGAATGAATGACCTTCACTTCATGTTGGGAAATGAGTAGGTTGCATACATTTAGTTGTATCCGATGCAGATTCATTACGAACACAAGTAATTGATAGATGCATGGCTTACAGACCTTTATTTAGTGTCTGAGATTTTCCCCAGGAAAACGATGCTGATATTCATTCGGATGATTTGCTACTCATGATCAGTGATGAACCGAATATTGCAATAATTACAACACATATAAGGGAAGTGGGAAGAGGTGCCGACATACTGACAGAGTCACATGACTTCACAGTAGACTCTTCCGGTTAACCTATTCTAAAGCACATACCAAGAATCTAACGATTCGTGATAAGGCATACGAGACTTATAAGTTGTATATGTTTGAATTCGCACAGGTCAGTGGAATAAAGAGAAAATGGTTTGTAAATGCAGTAATTATGTTTGTTCTGTCCACAGCTATTTGCGGGGGCCAGATTAGGCCCAAAACCGGTGGCATCTATTCCCGATGTTGTGGATCTATTTCTCATGACTCAAGATTAAAATCGTGTTGTAATGATCAGATTCGGCCCAAATCTGGTGGTGTCTATTCGAGATGTTGTGGATCTACTACATATGACTCAAGATTGAGATCATGTTGTAACGGCCAGATTGTGCTCAAATCCGGAGGCATCTCTTCGCTTTGTTGTGGGTCTACTACATATGATTCAAGGTTAACGTCATGCTGTAACGGCCATACTGTGCGCAAATCCGGTGGCCTCGCTTCGAGATGTTGTGGATCTCGTACCTATGACACGAGAATGAGATCGTGTTGTAATGGCCAGATTAAGTTAAAATCCGGTGGTATTTCATCGAGATGTTGTGGATCTACTACATATGACTCAAGATTAAGATCATGTTGTAACGGCCAGATTGTGCTCAAATCCGGTGGCGTCTCCTCGCTTTGTTGTGGGTCTATTACATATGATTCAAGGTTAAACTCGTGCTGTAACGGCAAGATTGTGCGCAAATCTGGTGGCATTGCTTCGAGATGTTGCGGACCCACTACATATGACTCAAGATTGAACTCATGCTGTAATGGCCAGATTAGATTAAAATCCGGTGGTATCTCATCGAGATGTTGTGGAGCTGCTACGTATGACTCGCGTTTAAGATCATGCTGTAACGGCCATATTGTGCTGAAATCCGGTGGCCTCGCTTCGAGATGTTGTGGATCTCGTACCTATGACACGAGCGTGCGATCGTGTTGTAATGGCCAGATTAAGTTAAAATCCGGTGGTATCTCATCGATATGTTGCGGAGCTTCTACGTATGACTCAAGATTGAGATCATGTTGTAACGGCCAGATTGTGCTCAAATCCGGTGGCATTTCTTCGCTTTGTTGTGGATTTGCTACATATGATTCAAGGTTAAAGTCGTGCTGTAACGGCCATGTTGTGGTCAAATCCGGTGGTATCTCATCGAGATGTTGTGGAGCTGCTACGTATGACTCTAGATTAAGATCATGTTGCAACGGCCAGATTGTGCTCAAATCCGGTGGCAGCTCTTCGCTTTGTTGTGGATCTGCTACATATGATTCAAGGTTAAAGTCCTGTTGTAACGGCAATATTGTGTCCAAAACGGGTGGCATCGCTTCGAGATGTTGCGGATCTGCTACGTATGACTCAAGATTGAGATCGTGTTGTGACGGCCAAATTAGGTTCAAATCCGGTGGCATCTCCTCGCTTTGTTGTGGGTCTACTACATATGATTCAAGGTTAAAGTCATGCTGTAACGGCAAGATAGTGTCCAAATCCGGTGGCATCTTTTCGAGATGTTGCGGATCTACTACGTATGACTCAAGATTAAGATCGTGTTGTGATGGTCAGATTAGGGCCAAATCCGGTGGCATCGCTTCGAGATGTTGCGGATCTGCTACATATGACTCAAGATTGAGATCGTGTTGTGACGGCCAGATTAGGTCCAAAGCCGGTGGCATCGCTTCGAGATGTTGCGGATCTGCTACGTATGACTCAAGATTGAGATCGTGTTGTGACGGCCAGATTAGGTCCAAATCCGGTGGCATCGCTTCGAGATGTTGTGGATCGGCTACGTATGACTCAAGATTGAGATTATGCTGTGACAGACAGATTCGGACCAAAACGGGTGGCATCCATTCGAGATGTTGTGGATCTATTTCCTATGACTCAAGATTAAGGATATGCTGTTATTCTGAGATTCGATCTAAAGTGGTTGGTCATCTGGCATGTTGAACAGACGATGTCTGTGATGCTGACCTTATATGTAAATAAAACAAAGAATGTTTCTTGGCACACTCAAACGTCTAAGCCACACAAGAACACAGACATTAAATATCAAATTGCTGATCCAATTTTGGAACAAATAAACTCTTTCAAATGCCTTGATGTCTGGATAGACCACTATTTGAACTTGAAAACCCACATTTCACAATGTAAGTAATTGGAAGTAATTCTGGCAAGAGGACATTCAAATACTCGGTGGTTCTTCATGAGAACAACCTACCACCCAATGTGAGACCTTGTGAACCTCCCTGCACTGATAAAAAATTCATATATCGAACATGTTCTCTCAAAAAGAGAGAATGAATATCCGATCAATTCTATTTGAACCTAGTGTAAGCAAGCTTCAAATATACCGATGACTTTATGTGCATGTATACACACCGTTGGATAAGGTTTGTATATACAGGAAGTTTCTATATAGCATTAAGATATTTAATTTAAAAAATGCTAAAATATATTAATATATATTATAAAATACTATTAATATACGGAAAGGGAAGAACATATTCATAATATATATAATTAAATATATAAATTATAACTGTATATTCACGCCATTTGTTTATGTATTTAGTTACTTTTTCGTATTGTTCCTATTGCCGCGTGTTAAATGTCTGTATAATATCCATGAATATATGCGAATAATAAATTGAATCATTTTTAAACTTAAAAAAAAAAATCGATGACTTTATTTATTGTGTGAGTGTATTGGTGATAGCAGGGCCAAGGTGGAAATCAGCTTCATGTTTTTTTAAAATAAATTTTGCTACGACTGAAACTAGAAGTACCGTAGTAGAATTGAAGGGTGAACAATCAGTTCCATATACTGGTGCCAACTATGAGATGCGGCACGTCTTCACATAATCTTTGGACGTGGATGAATATCTTAATAGGTTCCCACTTCAAACAACGTTGGAAGAGGTGGCAGTAGTATAATAAGGTGAAATTCATACCACTTGACCTCTCTGGGCCGGAGGTAATAGCCGCTATAGTCCCGACTGGCTGATGAATAAGTTAGGATGGCTGATGGATAAGTTAAGACGGCTGATGGATGAGTTAGGATAGCTGATGGATAAGTTAGGGTAGCTGGTGGATAAGTTAGGATGGCTGATGAATACGTAAGGATGGCTGATGGATAAGTAAGGATGGCTGATGGATAAGTTAAAAGTACATGTAGGATGCCTGATGGATAAGTTAGGATCTAGACAATGGATAGCTAGCATGACCGATGGATAAGTTAAGTTGGAATGGCATTAAAATTTCAGCATACCTATCAACTGAAACCCATCTTCAACAAAGTCTTTCCCATTAATAGTCACCTCAGCCTGGTCACTGACACTGGCTTCATCTTTTTGGTCTGAAAATATAATTGGTAAATTAGCATGGATGAGGGAAAGAGAATGAACTGTTAGGAAAAGAATAGTCAAAAATCACTCAGCAAATGAGTGCGCAAACTCCTTATTCTATAACACTTACACCTAGTACACACTGATAACCGTGCAATTATTACACGATTTAGCACGGGTAAGAACTTTGTGACGTATGAAATCTACACCCGTGATCTTGACACGCACAGGTGTTCGCTCGGGAGAATCCATTTCACAGGGCGGGTGATAAATGGCGGGACAAAGTCTCGTCTGCCTGTACTGTACAATCGAATAAACAAAAAGAATGGATACCCTGCAAGTAGGAACTTCAGTTTATTTAACGGCAGAGAATGTATAATCGTAGATATTTACAAACCAATTGGGACATACGAGTGTACACAATAAGAAACAGATCAACAGGAGATACAAGACGTGCTTTCAGATATGAATTATCTAGAGAAGCGGAGATCGAAAAGTTCATGAGAGACGCAGATGATGAATCTCTTCTTGCGGTTTTATGTGATCAGCTGAACAAAAGTAGCTTTTCTCCGCTGGCGATGAGAAATTAAGAGATCTGGCTAACAAACGAAATGAGCCAGGGGCCGACAGGCAAACGAAATAGGAAATACGGATATTTAAAAGTATCAAATTCGTTTTATATTATAATCAAGTCTTATAAATAAATGCATCTAAAGATTACCCGTTACACCACTCATTGCTTGAGATCAACAACTGTCACTCTTTTGCTTGAGGCGGGTATGTCTATCATTGATGTGATGTCGGTTACAGGCCACAAAAATTACAAACGACATCAAATGTTTGTAATTTCACATCTGTTCACAGTCATCACATCTTGGCGGGGTTTTTCCAAAATGCCAATGTTTCCAATAGCACCGTGAACATAAATTTTCTTCCTAGTTAAATAAATACTGCCAACATTTTTCATTGTTTGAGAAAAAGCTGTAAATTAATATTTATTAAAGACATAAATTTCTCTCTCAAGTTTAATTGTTGGTTCCATCGTGATTGATTAAGAATGCCACACAAATAGCCTTGAATGTATGCATTTACTTTTCACTGCGCCCCCTTCTGAGAGACCACATAAACTCGCCCACTGATATTGACACATTGCCAACTGAGGCGGACGGCACATTTCAACAAAGGGAAGAAAGGTTGTGAACGTTTACCATATTTTTCAATCTTTCATTGTGATCTTTGTTGATAATCAATTTGAGTGGTACAATAGAATAGAAATAATGTTTTCATAAGCGTGCTAAATCGTTAATTTACGCACGGTTAGTGTGGGAAAGTTTAAATTTTAGGCCAATATTAAAGGCAGTGTCATTAGCATTAGCCAAATTAGAGTGCGCAACGTAATAAGTTAGGATAGCTGATGGATATGTTAGGATGGCTGATGAATAACTTTAGCTGATGACTAAGTTAGGATGGCTGATGAATAAGTTAGGATGGCTGATGGAGAAGTTAGGATGGCTGATGAATACGTTAGGATGGCTGATGGAGAAGTTAGGATGGCTGATGAATAAGTTAGGATGGCTGATGACTAAGTTAGGATGGCTGATGAATAAGTTAGGATGGCTGATGAATAAGGTTAGAATGGCTGATGGGTAAGTTAGGATGGCTGATGAATACGTTAAGATGGCTGATGGAGAAGTTAGGATGGCTGATTGAGAAGTTAGGATGGCTGATGAATACGTTAGGATGGCTGATGGAGAAGGTAGGATGGCTGATGAATAAGTTAAGATGGCTGATGACTAAGTTAGGATGGCTGATGAATAAGTAGGATGGCTGATGGATAAGTTATGATGGCTGATGAATAAGTTAGGATGGCTGATGGATAAGGTTAGGATGGCTGATGGATACGGTTAGGATGGCTGATGAATAAGTTAGGATGGCTGATGGATAAGGTTAGGATGGCTGATGGATAAGTTAGGATGGCTGATGGATAAGGTTAGGATGGCTGATGAATAAGTTAGGATGGCTGATGAATAAGTTAGATGGCTGGATGACTAAGTTATGATGGCTGATGGATAAGGTTAGGATTGCTGATGAATAAGTTAGATGGCTGATGGATAAGTTAGATGGCTGATGGATATGTTAGATAGCTGATGGTTAAATTAGGGGCTGATGATAAGTTAGGATGGCTGGTGGAAAAGTTAGGATGGCTGATGGATATGTTAGGATGGTCAGTGAATAAGTTAGGATGGCTGATGGATAAGTTAGGGTGGCTGATGGATAAGTTAGGATGGCTGATGGATAAGTTAGGATGGCTGATGAATAAGTTAGGATGGCTGGTGGATATGTTAGGATGGCTGATGGATAAGGTTAGGATGGCTGATGAATAATAAGTTAAGGTTAGGATGGCTGATGAATAAGTTAGGATGGCTGATGGATAAGTTAGGATGGCTGAATAGTTAGGATGGCTGATGAATAAGTTAGGATGGCTGATGGATAAGGTTAGGATGGCTGATGAATAAGGTTAGGATGGCTGATGAATAAGTTAGGATGGCTGATGACTAAGTTAGGATGGCTGATGGATAAGGTTAGGATGGCTGAGGAATAAGTTAGGATGGCTGATGGATAAGTTAGGATGGGTGATGAATAAGTTAGGATGGCTGATGGATGAGGTTAGGATGGTTAATGGATAAGGTTAGGATGGCTGATGAATAAGTTAGGATAGCTGATGGATAAGTTAGGATGGCTGATGGATAAGGTTAGGATGGCTGATGAATAAGTTAGGATGGCTGATGAATAAGTTAGGATGGCTGATGACTAAGTTAGGATGGCTGATGGATAAGGTTAGGAATGCTGATGAATAAGTTAGGATGGCTGATGGATAAGTTAGGATGGCCAATGGATCAGGTTAGGATGGCTGATGAATAAGTTAGGATGACTGATGAATAAGTTGGGATGGCTGATGACTAAGTTAGGATGGCTGATGAATAAGTTAGGATGGCTGATGGATAAGGTTAGGATGGCTGATGGATAAGGTTAGGATGGCTGATGGATAAGTTAGAATGGCTGATGGATAAGTTAGGATATCTGATGGATAAATTAGGGCAGCTGGTGGATAAGTTAGGATGGCTGATGAATAAGTTAGGATGGCTGATGGATAAGTTAGGATAGCTGATGGATAAATTAGGGCAGCTGGTGGATAAGTTAGGATGGCTGATGAATAAGTTCGGATGGCTGATGGATAAGTTAAAAGTACATGTAGGATGCCTGATGGATAAGTTAGGATCTAGACAATGGATAGCTAGCATGACCGATGGATAAGTTAAGTTGGAATGGCATTAAAATTTCAGCATACCTATCAATTGAAACCCATCTTCAACAAAATCTTTTCCATTAATAGTCACCTCAGCCTGGTCAGACACTGACTTCATCTTCTTGGTCTGAAAATATAATTGCTAAATTAGGATGGATGAGGGAAAGAGAATGAACTGCTAGGAAAAGAATAGTCAAAAATCACTCAGCAAATGAGTGTTCAAACTCCTTATTCTATAACACTTACACCTATTACACACTGATAACCGTGCAATTATTACACGATTTAGCACGGTTAAGAACTTTGTGACGTATGAAATCTACACCCGTGATCTTGACACGCACAGGTGTTCGCTCGGCAGAATCCATTTCACAGGGCGGGTGATATATGGCGGGACAAAGTCTCGTCTGCCTGTACTGTACAATCGAATAAACAAATAAAATGGATACCCTGCAAGTAGGAACTTCAGTTTATTTAACGGCAGAGAATTATAATCGTAGATATTTACAAACCAATTGGGACATACGAGTGTACACAATAAGAAACAGATCAACAGGAGAAGCTAGAGAAGCGGAGATCGAAAAGTTCATGAGAGACGCAGATGATGAATCTCTTCTTGCGGTTTTATGTGATCAGCTGAACAAAGGTAGTTTTTCTCCGCTGGCGATGAGAAATTAAGAGATCTGGCTAACAAACGAAATGAGCCAGGGGCCGACAGGCAAACGAAATAGGAAATACGGATATTTAAAAGTATCAAATTCGTTTTATATTATAATCAAGTCTTATAAATAAATGCATCTAAAGATTACCCGTTACACCATTCATTGCTTGAGATCAACAACTGTCACTTTTTTGCTTGAGGCGGGTATGTCTATCATTGATGTGATGTCGGTTACAGGCCACAAAAATTACAAACGACATCAAATGTTTGTAATTTCACATCTGTTCACAGTCATCACATCTTGGCGTTTTTTTTTGCAAAAATGCCAATGTTTCCAATAGCACCGTGAACATAAATTTCCTTCCTAGTTAAATAAATACTGCCAACATTTTTCATTGTTTGAGAAAAAGCTGTAAATTAATATTTATTAAAGACATAAATTTCTCTCTCAAGTTTAATTGTTGGTTACATCGTGATTGATTAAGAATGCCACACAAATAGGCTTGTATGCATTTACTTTTGACTGCGCCCCCTTCTGAGAGACCACATAAACTCGCCCACTGATATTGACACCTTGCCAACTGAGGCGGACGGCACATTTCAACAAAGGGAAGAAAGGTTGTAAACGTTTACCATATTTTTCAATCTTTCATTGTAATCTTTGTTGATAATCAATTTGAGTGGTACAATAGAATAGAAATAATGTTTTCATAAGCGTGCTAAATCGTTAATTTACGCACGGTTAGTGTGGGAAAGTTTAAATTTTAGGCAAATATTAAAGGCAGTGTTATTAGCATTAGCCAAATTAGAGTACGCAACGTAATAAGTTAGGATAGCTGATGGATATGTTAGGATGGCTGATGAATAAGTTAGGATGGCTGATGGAGAAGTTAGGTTGGCTGATGAATACGTTAGGATGGCTGATGGAGAAGTTAAGATGGCTGATGAATAAGTTAGGATGGCTGATGACTAAGTTAGGATGGCTGATGAATAAGTTAGGATGGCTGATGGATAAGGTTAGAATGGCTGATGGGTAAGTTAGGATGGCTGATGAATAAGTTAGGATGGCTGATGGAGAAGTTAGGATGGCTGATGAATACGTTAAGATGGCTGATGGAGAAGTTAGGATGGCTGATGGAGAAGTTAGGATGGCTGATGAATACGTTAGGATGGCTGATGTAGAAGTTAGGATGGCTGATGAATAAGTTAAGATGGCTGATGACTAAGTTAAGATGGCTGATGGAAAAGGTTAGGATGGCTGATGGATAAGGTTAGAACGGCTGATGAATAAATTAGGATGGCTGATGGGTACGGTTAGGATGGCTGATGAATAAGTTAGGATGGCTGATGGATAAGTTAGGATGGCTGATGAATAAGTTAGGATGGCTGATGACTAAGTTAGGATGGCTGATGGATAAGGTTAGGATTGCTGATGAATAAGTTAGGATGGCTGATGGATAAGTTAGGATGGCTGATTGATCAGGTTAGGATGGCTGATGGAGAAGTTAGGATTGCTGATGAATAAGTTAGGATGGCTGATGACTAAGTTAGCATGGCAGATGAATAAGTTAGGATGGCTGATGGATAAGTTAGGATGGCTGATGGATAAGTTAGGATGGCTGATGGATAAGTTAGAATGGCTGATGGATAAGTTAGGATATCTGATGGATAAATTAGGGCAGCTGGTGGATAAGTTAGGAGGAGGCCTGATGGATAAGTTAGGATCTAGACAATGGATAGCTAACATGACCGATGGATAAGTTAAGTTAGAATGGCTTTAAAATTTCAGCATACCTGTCAACTGAAACCCATCTTCAATAAAGTCTTTTCCATTAATAGTCACCTCAGCCTGGTCTGACTTCATCTTCTTGGTCTGAAAATATAATTGGTAAATTAGGATGGATGAGTGAAAGAGAATGAACTACTAGGAAAAAAAATAGTTAAAAATCACTCGGCAAATGAGTGAGTGAGTGCAAAATATCCTTAATATTAAAGGCAGTGCCTTCAGCATTAGCCAGACTAGAGTGCACAACGTCATATACTATTGTCAAAATCTGCAACAATGAATTGTGATGTTGATTGAAATCGTCACATTTAACACAGGATCTAGCAAATGCTACTAGGCGAGATATGTATATGCCTTATGCAGGTCCCACTGTAATTTTACTCTCCAGAAAGGGACAGTTGAAAGTTGATAGTTGATGTCGAAGTTGTAATCATCTCTTTTGTCATAAAGTCGACGAGCCCGCTTCAGTTTTGTAGAGATATAGATCTAAATATGATGTGCCTGTAGGGCTATCTGTAGTTTCCTTCAAATCCAGTGAAGAAGGATATATATCCTTCACTGCGTCATTTATATAGCGATTATCCACAGCGAGAAGATCGTCTATATAGCGTTTGGTGAATGAGAAGGAACGGGCTTTGAATGGATCGGTTTTTGAAAGTGCCTGCATACAGTCACATTCATAAGAGAACAGATAAAGGTCAGCCAACAGGGGTGCGCAATTAGTACCCATTGGAATACCTATATGTTGCTGATATATTGTGTTGTCAAATTTCACATAGATATGTTTAATGAGAAATTCAACCAACTCTATAAACAACGAAACATCAGATGAATTTCACATTAGTCTTATGCTCTCAAAAACGTATCATTTATGCTTGAAGGTGAAAGTCAAAGTGATGAAACGGAAGATCAAATCGAGCACCTGCCTCCAAGTGAGTTTCTGTCTTATCTTCATCACACAGATTTATAATTGATACTGAATAACATTAACAGCCATCTGAACTTAACCAAAACCCATTAGCCATATCAGTCTGTCATTGTAAGGCCTAATTCCTACTCTATCTACCATCATTTAATTAGCCAACTTTTGCCTGCACTACATGTACATGTATTTGTTACTAATCTTTTCCTAACAGTCTTTGTAGCATCAAATCAGCTATCCTACGGTAACTCCACCATCACCCATCGTAACTTATCTATCAACCATCCTAGGTATCCATCAGCCATTCTAACTTTTTCGGCCTCCCCTGTGGCAGAACCACTCAGGGCTATTCCACCAAGCGCCTCCACTCAAAGTTTCTCAAAGTTGGCGATACATATCGCATGCTGACAGCAAAATACGAACGTAGCGTGCAAGATCTATGGCGTTACGTAACTTGTGTCTAATTCCGTCTAACCCGGGGCTAGGGGCCGTATGAACCCATGTACTTCAAGATCCTCATGGTGCTCATATGGACAGTCACAGTCAAAGCGTGGCTGAGATACATCATTCTCTAGATGACGACTTTACAACGATTATTATGGATTAAGAATACTGATCAGCGATACGGATTTTATATTTTTGGAATCTCATGATGTCTTGTCGGCGTCAGTGAAAACTGTTGACCGCTTCTCTCTTGCAGGAAACTAGCCTATGTTTATGTATACTATGATTGTCTTTTTGAATTTGGTGGTAATACTGTTATATGGATATGGAATAGATCTTTGGATTATGGACGCGGATGTTCTTTAATGGAACTGTGTTCTCTGAACACTCACAATCTACTCGAACTGATTTTTGTACTCGGCATCAGTGAGGTAATTCGCCGGATCATATCACCAGGATACCATCATAAGGAAATGACTATGACCTGCTATGGAGCTGTGATCATGTCAAAGTAAGAAATAGCGTGTTTTTTCAATTTTCATCAGACTTGTTCTCATCTGCTCAACAGACTATTTTGATGGATTCTCTCCTATTTCCTCCAGTCTTCTCTGCAGCTCAAGACCAGACATGCCTTGATATAAGCTATCACTGTGTTTTCTCAGGACAACAAAAGAATCCAGCCGTTTCAAACTGTCAGCCCGCAACTTCGCTGGTGCTACTTTTCTGCCAAATATGGTTGTTTCTTTCTTCTTTAACATCCCGTCTGCATCAACAATTTCTTGTTCAACTGTCTTTGGTACTATACGTTCTCCAATTTCAAAATGCCCATCTGCTATTTGCTTTTTAACAGTTTTTTTAAGAGCCTTGCCATCACGCTTTGGTGTAAAACTTACCCGTACATTTGAAACCTTGATCTTCTTTGATCTTCTGACCCTTGCATCACGATCCCTACCAGAAATACTCTTGTCAACATTGAAGGCATTGATGTTAAACCCATTATCCACTGCAAATTTCTGGAGCACCTGGTTTCCATTATTCACAAGATTTCCGCACTTCTTACTTGTCACAGTGGATTCCTTTCTTGCTAGCTGATGCCAGTTGATGTTACTACCAGGAGACTGGTTCCTCAGGAAAGCCAAAAGGCCTTCATCATTAAATAAGTAACTGCTTGTTTTTCCAACATGGTCATGCAACTTTATCTTACCATCTTTGAGTTTCTGAACACTTTCATCAGACTTCCTTCTAGCTTCTTCTTTAGTGTTGTACCATGATGCAAGCCTCTCACGATATTACCCAGCAAAGGACCGCCCACACCCTAAAACCACCTAAGCATCATTTTCGGCAATTGAATGTTCGGGTTTATCTCTCACCTCTCTGGCAATGCTTTCTCTATTACTCCGCTTCTCACCCTGAGAGTTACTGAAGCCATCTGTGAAAGGTAATTTAAATGCCTTAGAGAAAACAGGTTGTTGTACCTCAACACAGTGTTCTGCTGCAGCAACTGGACATCATTAATTTACCTCGAATCCTGAATGATCCAGAGGTACGCAACGCTGTGCCAAACTATTTCAAGTTCACAGAACCTCCTTGCATTTCATATAAGTATACTAAATCTATAGCCACCAAAATATTCAATTACTCCAATGCTGTCAAGGAGTTTGACTGGAACTTATACACGTCAGGAGGCTATAGTTGTGATTGTGAATCGTCGAACTTTATCTATACACCATGCAAACATATTGTGACTGGTGACCTTGATGTGGTGAGTGATAAGGATCTGAAATTACTCCTGATGAAAGGACCTAAATATAGAGAGCCAAGAAGAATAAATCTGAAGGCGGACCAGAAGATAGTCCTGTCTGCATTAGAACAGTACGTTATTGATTGGTCTAAGCGAGAAAAGTTGAACCTACAGTACTCGCTGATTGGCTGGACCTCACCAAGAGCAAGGTCGTTGAAACAATCCGCCATATTGACAGAAGTTCTCTTCCCCTAGCAAAACAAGTACTGAGAAACCTCAATTCGCAAGAAGTTCTAGCAAATCTCCAGAGTAAATTCGTCATAGTCCCAGCAGACAAAGCTCCGAATAATATAATATTCATATGTAAATATTACTATTACCAGGTGCTGGTTAAAGAATTGAGTGTAGACATATCTTCATCAAATACGTCTACTTACTCCCAAACTGCATTTACTCTGGAAGATTTATTTAACAATCACAAAAAGTTTCTCAGGGAAAGAGGTATTTGTCTTCCAACCAATCATAACGACATACCAAAAATATACTGGACTCCCAAAATGCATAAATCACCATACAAAGCTAGATTCATAGCTGGTTCTAGAAGCTGCACCACCAAGCTTCTTTCAACCCTATTGACGAGGGCCTTCAGGAGGTAAAAGCATTTTGGGAAAGGTATTGCGCCACTATTTTCAAGAACTCTGGCGTTGAATGTATGTGGATATTGAAAAACTCAAAATGTCTTACGGAAGAACTTGATGCTAAAGGTCACATACCGTACAGACATGTATCCACATGGGATTTCTCGACTCTTTATACTACAATCCCTCATCAGGACCTTATTGACCGTATAAGTTCATTAATAGTATCTGTGTTCAAGAAAACTGATCGTAGATATATTAATGTCGGAAGCCATAAAGCATTCTTTAGCTCTACTACATAGAAGAGATATCATTCATGGGATGTTTCTTTGTTTATATAGTTGCTTGAATTTCTCATTAAAAATATCTATGTGAAATTTGGCAACACAATATATCAGCAGCATATAGGTATTCCAATGGGTACTAATTGTGCACCCCTGTTGGCTGACCTGTATCTGTTCTCTTATGAATATGACTATATGCAGGCCCTTTCAAATTACAACACATATAAGGGATACCGATCCATTCAAAGCCCGTTCCTTCTCATTCACCAAACGCTATATAGACGATCTTCTCGCTGTGGATAATCGCTATATAAATGACGCAGTGAAGGATATATATCCACCTTCACTGGATTTGAAGGAAACTACAGATAGCCCTACAGGCACATCTTATTTAGATCTCTATCTCTATAAAAATGAAGCGGGCATTCTCTCTCGTCGACTTTATGACAAAAGAGATGATTACAATTTCGACATCGTAAACTATCCCTTTCTGGATAGTAATATTCCAGTGGGACCTGCATATGGCGTATACATATCTCGCTTAGTAGCATTTGCTAGATCCTGTGTTAAATGTGATGATTTTAATCAACGTCACAAAACATTGTTGCAGAAACTTATAAAACAGGGCTATTCCACCAAGCGCCTCCACTCAAAGTTTCTCAAATTTGGCGATACATATCGCATGCTGATAGCAAAATACGAACGTAGCGTGCAAGATCTATGGGGCTACGTTTCGTAACATGTGTCTAATTCCGCTTAACCCGGGGCTAGGGGCCGTATGAGCCCATGTACTTCAAGATCCTCATGGTACTCATATGAACAGTCACAATCAAAGCGTGACTGAGGTACATCATTTTTAGATGACGACTCTATAACGAATATTATGGATTAAGAATACTGATCAGCGATACGGATTTGATATTTTGGAACATCATGATGTCTTGCCGGCATCATTGAAAATTGTTGACCGCTTCTCTCTTGCAGGAAACAAGCCTATGTTTATGTATACTTTTGTCTTTTTGAATTTGGTGCTAATACTGTTATATGGAAATGGAATAGGTCTTTGGATTATGGACGCGGATATTCTCTAATGGACGACGGCTGGATTATGAATGACGGACTAGACGCTTGTAATTTCAGCTTTTTCTCAGTCAAACTGGACAGCTCAGTATTGAGAGCATCATAGGTTTCTTCTACACTTGGTGTGGCTGTTATTCCGTGATATCCATAAGTTGCTAAAGACTGACATTTTACTGATCAGCGATACGGATTTGATATTTTGGAACATCATGATGTCTTGCCGGCATCATTGAAAACTGTTGACCGCTTCTCTCTTGCAGGAAACAAGCCTATGTTTATGTATACTTTTGTCTTTTTGAATTTGGTGCTAATACTGTTATATGGAAATGGAATAGGTCTTTGGATTATGGACGCGGATATTCTCTAATGGACGACGGCTGGATTATGAATGACGGACTAGACGCTTGTAATTAAAGGAATGTTGTCGGCGTCCTTCAATGGATAACTCAGAAAATTTACTTGAGGAGAAACAATCAATAAAATATGCCTTTTCTCCATTCTTGTTAAAGTTTCTCCATCTTTTATTTTCGGTGAAGTACTGCTCAATGACAGATACCTTTCTACTGAAAATTTTGAAGTCTATGTGCATGTCCGGAAAGTCAGCAAAAAAATCCTGGTACCTGTTGTGTCGCTCCCTAGCGGAAACAATTCCATACCTTGGCTGACCAGAGATCGGTTCTGGGCGAGTTATTTCCTTACTTTTCCTGGCGATGAATACTTTGGAAAAGTCACAGAAATTCATTCTCATCACTCGGAGATAAGAACTGCTTGAGAGCAAAAAAATCTGCTCAAGCCATACCTCTACCATAAAGTCAATGTACAAAATGTAACTGTCGTTTCCTCAATGCCAATGACATATGAATGATATATATATTTATATTTCCCGCAAATACTTACCCATCATTCCCTTCGTGGCTATACAACCATCCACTTTCAGTCAAACTCATTTTTTTTACGAAAATTCCAAATAAGATATCTAATAACTCACCGGATTTTCCAAGTAGTAAATGTAGCTCAAACAACAACGATTACAGCTACATCAACAACGGGATTATAGAAGCATGAAACTATCTGCAAAATAATATTTCAAACAGAACTTGAGCACAAAAGTGTTCTGGCAGCGAAAATTGCGCCTCCCCAAAAAGCAGGATAAACGACGGTGAACACTATAGTGGACATTAACACTCAATTCATCACCCACGGCGACTCAATTCTTTGAGCTCTTCATTACCAATAAGCTGTTATTGACACAGCAAAACTTACAGTATATTTTAGAATTTCATCGTCGTACCATGGCGGCAGCCATCTTCCTAGCTGTCACGTGACAACGAATGCCCGGCCGCTGGTGGGTCACCAGAGGTCAGGGCTTCCCCAATGCTAAAAATACCTCATACCGTAAGTCATACATATTTCGATCTAGCGCAATGACAATTCAGTAATTTATGCAGCCACATGCAGAATTTAGCATTCTGAGTATTTTCTTGATGCCAACTATCGATCGGGCATGACGAAATTCTCCAATTATAAAACTATACAAACCAGCTTTTGATCACCCCGTGCGTGTTCCTACAGGTATCCGACTTCTTACTCCCGCTCAGTTCCACTGTAAGTCTTCTTTTTGCCATGCCCGAGCATGGCTAAGCTCAATATCCACCTTTTACCATCCACAAAACATTTAATTCCTGGTCTCAATGCTCTCGTTGCGCTAGCTAAAAAATGTCCTGTAAAATTCAGCGCTCCTTAACACGCCGACAGGGCTGGTCACGTGACCAGTATCACGTGACTTCCAACTCGCTGTTCAAGACTAAAAGCTCCTTCATACTGCTGATAGCTCAGAACAAACATCACTACAAAAAACGTCAACATTATTTATCATTGTCGTGGACTGTGTTTGAATACAACAATTTACTGCGTATCCAACCTTAACTAACCCGCGAAGAGTGACCGGCCGTTTGCTACTACATGAGAATTCTTTTTGTCCTAAAAGTTGCTGGGCATTGGCGATCATTCAAATGGACACACGCGCTGTGTTCGCTTAAAGAGCGATCGGGGCAACCTCCAAACAAGGTTATCTCCCCTTCTGCCAGTCGATCGTCCATGCCCTCAGTGAATTTACATATAGCCATGTACCAAAACATCATTTCACAAAACCTGAATTTTACCGGTCAAAAACAGTCCTTATCCACACACTAAATACAAGGATATATAATTTTGCAGATGTGAATGTGCGGGACCATTTGATTCCGACAAAACAAGCATCGCTGATTGTTTTCAAACAAACGACCGTTAGCCTTGATGTAGGCCTAACGTTGTTGTTGTAAAGAGATGAACAGTTATTTAATTACCCGCAGTCACCGATTGTTTGTTGTCTTTTGTCTGCCAAATCCCCCAGATGTGCTGCAGTTGATTAATTCTGGTTAATTCAAGTTGTTGCGATATAAAGCAGTTCAGATAATCTCGCACTTTTAATCTCCGTCAAAGGCTACATGGCTTGGTGAAGACCCACCTTGCGGAGACTGCCAGGGCGTTTTTTCGCCCTGTATAATTGAGTGAGGGCAGGGTCGATCGACTGGCAGAACGGGAGATAACCCTGTTTGGAGGTTGCCATCGGGGGTCACGTAGGATTTTAGCAGCCGTAGTTATGCCCCTTTGGTGGACGTGAATATAATGGCTCATTTACAACAAGAAAAGTTTACAATATCTGGGAGGCCAATGTCCAGATTTTATACGCCATTTGCATGTTAGCGCTCGACGCTGAAGACGGGACAATGTATTTAATTAGATCTCTCTTACAGATTTCTCTGGAAATTGAGTCGAACGTGACATTTTTTGGGGATTTTTCGGTAAAACTGAAGCAATTAACTTGAAGAGATTGGATATTATACAACAATAATGTTACTTGAATTAATGGTACTGAAACGTTTTACCGGAGATGTTCTGATTTCAAGAGAGTGTGTAAGGTCCACTGAATCGAACTTGATTGTGTGCGGCCGAAAGACAAACTGTCTTTGGCTACCATGAACGCACTCGTGCACTGATCTTCGCCAACTAGGGAGTTTGATTGAACCTGTCACCTTGTCTGAATCGAGGAGGTAGGAAAGGAATACCTGTAATGACAACCAAAGCAAATAAATACAACATTAACATACAATTCAATGAGCAGTTATACAGAATTCCGATCGCAGCATCGTACAGTCTCCGGAAAAGGATCCCTGATCTACAAATTATGTTTACCTGTACTTTTAAAATTACCTTTAAATAGAAGTCCAATATAGTAACTAGATATACACACTATTTCGCGAAGGCCCTATCTAAATCGCGATCAGGCCTGGTCGCGGCCACCGTTTGGTCACCACCGGTTCCTTCATGGTTGGGTCCAGCGTCTATTTTCCTTCCCCTGGTCTTCTTTCCCTTCCGGATGGATGGACTTCACGACTCCGTTGTGTTTTGTCTTACACAGCCTGGCGCCTCCGTGGTTAAGTCCGGCGTCTATCTTCCTTTCCGCGATCTTCTTCTACTCCCGGACTGTATGAACTTCTCCTCTTCGTCGTGTCTCGTCTTACACGACCTGACCCCTCCAAGCGTTGATAACTGTCAGTGGACACGGACGGCCTGGGCACGGCAGTACTCTCAGAGTATAAAAGCTTCTACGACACCGGTCCGTCTCCTCGTGAAACACCGTAGGACACGTCAACTGCCTTGCACGCCTAACCACGGCAGCAGAAAGCATAACTCGTAGGAATAGACCCACAGGCTTCAGCGACTCCGTTCAACAGCGACTCAGACCGCGACCCAGCTCCAAGGGCGAATCGTCATCGCTAGAGTTTACGGCTACCCAGTCCACATAGGTTCTGGCAATACGCGGTGGACGGGTAGGCATCTGGTTTACGTACCCTCTTTTTCAGCTACTGCATGGACATCTCGGATGAGTAGATACCTGTTCTAGGAACCCTCTTTTACCACTACTGTATGTAACAGTATTAATATATGATTGACCGCGAATTATATAACGTATATACAAGGTTATGGGAGATTATGTGTGTATTGTCATCAGTATGTGCAAAATGTATGAATATCAAGCCCTAGCCTAAAACCTGTGAATTGTGAGTGTAAGCGTGAATGTATTTCAACCTCTAGCCTTGGACCTGTGAGTTGTGTGTATGAGTAGATGTGTGCATGGACAATTGTCTATGTAGGATTCAGTATAATTGCAGCCTCTTCACGGGAAAGTAATATTGGCCGAGGCCAATAATACAGTTCTCTACCGGCTACAGCTATTTTGAATACTATAATCTTCAGAGCTAAACCCGAATGTGCTATACGATCGAAACAGATAGAGATGAAGTTATATTATGGCCACGCTGTCAACGCTATGCGTCTATGTTCCAATTCTCAGAGCTATACCCGCATGACTGCACAATACGGTCGAAACAGGTACAGATAGGATTGGAGTAAACGTAGCCCAGGTTTCTGTGCTATTCAATTCGGCGACGTGGCGGCTCTCTTCGGTGGCGGCCTTCTCTACAATTCATTCGGCGGCCTGGTATAACAGGTTTTAGCCTGGATGCCGTTATTAATTTCCAGCTCGACTGGATAATAGCATAGATACAGAATAATGACATTTTGCTAAATTTTAATTTCATCTAAAGCATTCGGTTTGGTCTTGTTTTCAAAACAGACCATATACACGATTACTAGATCAATACAAGTGATACCCATATATTGACATACCTTGGGAGAATAGAGTAATTATGTCTGGTCAGCATGGAATTAGCTAAGATTCATAGCGTCTCTCTTCCCTCAACGCTATGCCGACGACAAATACATTTCCCTGGTGGTAAATCGAACATCTCCATGGCGCATTTATTATTACCTTTGCGCCCTATTGGATCTTCATTAAATTGAGAAAATATGTCGCCATGAATAAAAATACCATAATCGATGTTGTGATCATCATCCCCTGTATACACGGCGTCTATTATGACGGAAATGCCCATCTTCTTGACCCTCGATTTCAGGTGATTTTGAGGCTCCATAGGAATAATTTTAACGTCTGTAATTAATATATGACCGACGAAGGGCCATTTAGTCTGTCATTTCTGTATTTTTATTCATGGCGGCCCATTTTCTCAAGTTAATGAAGGTCCAATAGGGCGCAAAGGTAATAATAAGTGCGCCATGGAGATGTTCGAGTTACCACCAGGGAAATGTATTTGTCGTCGGCATAGCGTTGAGGGAAGGGAGACGCTATGAATCTTAGCTAGCATGGAATGAGCTTGCCAGAATCATATTCCTACGAAGTAGGCTCTCATTTGCAAATTGTCCGGTAATGAGTGAGTCAGTCAGTCAGTCCATCCGAATCCTTTCGTCGGCAAAATAAGGAGATCCGTTGACATTAGAACCTTGAGTTTTGGCATGAACGTGCATTAAGGGATTCTAATCAGCAAGTTCTGAGATGACCTACTTTTGATGAAAACTTAGGTGATCTATAACATTACGATTGGATCCCCAAGTCATCTTCCTCACCCTACTTCGTAGGTCCTGTGACGTTAGTCACACTGGTTACTCATGTCTTTTAATATGATACCAATCAGCAGTCCGGAATAAATGAAAAGCCCTGCGACTAGTGGTACAATCACCGCAATCGCGACGTATAAATTTCCGATTGAAATAAGTATTTGGTCGTTATCTTGGATTTACCCTCACGCGATGGTGAAAATGGCGACATATATTTTGTGGGAAATTGCGATGCCGAAGACGATGGTTCGGTAGTGTTCAGTAGATGACAGTTCATGGAGTATCAGGCTTCCAGCTTTATGGTTATATCTCTGAAACGTTCATCTACACGACAACTGTGGACTATTTCTGTAACATAATCCCATATGATAGATTGCTAGCAAGTGGCTAGTTTTCAGTATTCTGGCTATATTTTTGAAACATGAAAAGGTAAATGGGGAGGGCATGGGGAGGGGTTATTATTCCTTATCATTATTCATATATGCTTTGCATTTATTCCATGGCGGGGGATTACATGAAGGCCTATAATTCCTGAAGAGACACCATTAGTTTTGTCTGCCGGTCAGTCTTTTCTGGGGCGTAAACCATTCCTAGAGGTCAAACCGTCATTCATATATACAGGGCAATTCCACTTGATGACGGACAACCCTTCCTGGTGGCGAGGAGACTATCGTTCCTGAGACTATTGTCTTAATGCGACGTTAAGAGTCGACATGTCGGCCTTTACCATCGCAATGCGACATAAAGGGTCGACATGTCGTCCCTTAACATTGCAATGGACAAAACACGACATGGTCAACCCTCATCGTCGCATTACAATGTTAAGGGTCGACATGACGGCCTTTAATATCGCATGGTCGGCAACTAATATCACAATGTCAGCTCAAATGTAAAAAAAAAGAGTTTTCAAAGATAAGTATGATGAATAAAATGTATATAAGATACATCTTTTTTCAGAACTAACAACGAGTTAGTCATGGTTAACAAAGTGCAATCGTCAAATCTGTATACCGGTCGACCCCAATGAAATGTCCGTCCTAAAACATAAAGGCAATTCCATTTTACCATCCATTATCTTAGCAGTTAGAGGACGGAAAACTAACATTTATTTCTATTCTAATGCATCATTTACAAATGTTGGTAATGCCAAATTAAGCATAAATGTAGCCATCGTGCTCAATTGAAATTCAATTTCCCCTGACAGCAAGCTCTGAAAGACACTTCCAGATCACCTGATCTGGTGTTCCACTTAATGGGCAGGTCTATTCTCTCAGGTAATACGACTCAGGGAACAGTATTCCGGAATTTCAGTGAAGAAACAATCTTTTATTGTCGTTTTAAAAATTACAGACTTTGTGTCGAGGCGATCATATGTGATGAAGAATCATTTATACTAGATTCATTCCATTATCTCACATCGTGTACGGCATTGATCTGTTCGAGCTCGAGAGTGTTACCTTCACAGTTTTGCTGACTCCACCCTCAAGCAGCGCGTGAGATTTCACTCAAGAAAACAGATCTGCCTATTTATTCTGCTGGATTCTGAAACTTCTGAAGGATTTTCCATTGCACGAGATAAGTTATACACTCACCGAAATTTTCTGTCGTGTTGTCAAACAATCTACAGCCCCATATATCAACATCACTTAGCTGAAACAGCGGCACTGCCTCGTGTGAACATCGAAGAGTATGAGCGACAGCGGTCGTCATTTCAGCGCGCGATTCATTCGTAACTTTACTACGACCGCCACGCCCTCAGATACACAGACTCCGCGAAACGATAAGAATCTGGCGAACTGATTCGCATTTGAAAGCTTTTCGAAGTCTCAAAACTAAGTAAAATATAGATAAAGAGTAAATAATCCATTGAAAGTCAAAAGTCGCGAGTAATTCTCACTTACAGACAATTACTATGGAGAAGACGGTGGGTCGACCTGTCCACCCCGTCCGAGTCGTGTTTGTATAGGTCCAACTTGGAATATAGTCAAGTCTGAAAGTCTCGTATATCGTCCAATATAGGACATATGCTATGCTTACAATGCTGAAGAACAGTCAGATGCTAAGAATAAAATGTGGTCGTTTTACACAAGTTAGTGTCTTTCACAGCAAACCAGGAAGCCCTTTCCAGTAACGATTACTATTAGTATTCCATGAAAACTTCCGATGCGCTTTCTTGTACAGAATTATGTAAGTATAACTTTACGTCGACAAATACGTCGAGTATTGGCGTCGTTAGTTTTCCCCACCTCTTGCATATCGCTCCAATTTTATTGTGGTTGCTTATTGTGAGAATGGAGTGAAATTGTGGTGTGTTGAACTCGGATGGCATGATTATGGTGTTCTATTTGGGCCAATTTGATCTCGCGCGTCGACTTGCAAAAGGGCGACGCGCGACGCGCGACGCGAAGCATTTTGAAACCCGACGTCGCCCTCTCCGTCGCGCGTCGCCTTTTGCAATGTTAAAGAGATAGGCCAAAACTGATGGTGTCTTATTTGGGCCAATTGCCCTATCTCCTAACATTGTAAAAGTCGACGCGCGACGCGCGACGGAGAGGGCGACGTCGCCTTTCAAAACGCGACGTCGCCCTTTTCCGTCGCGCGTCGCCCTTTTAAAGGGCGACGCGCGACGCGCGACGGACATTCGCGTCGCGCGTCGCCCTTTTAAAGGGCGACGCGCGACGCGCGACGGACATTCGCGTCGCGCGTCGCCCTTTTAAAAAGGGCGACGCGCGACGGACGACGGACATTCGCGTCGCGCGTCGCCCTTTTGGTTTACAAAAGTACGCATGTCTGGGGGGAGCATGTATATTACTATAATGTTCACAGCTGTGATTTTCGATTCTTGTAGCTCCTGACTGACCGGTGTTGGTAATTATGTTGGTGATAGCAAAAATGACAAGATATTTTGCATGCAATGAGACTATGTACAAAATAATATATTTGTTTCGCTGTCTGAAATGCTTTTTTTGCTGATCAATTTTCGAAGACTGGTACCTGTATTCCACAAAATCCACAAATTCGCTTGTCAATGTGTTACTATTTCGCCGGACTAATACGTCAATTAAATTCAAGTTTCCATTAATGAACAAAAGCGTATGTAAGTAACTATAATGCAGGATTAACAGTAACGACTGGAAAACAGAGGGAAAATAATTAATCGCTTGTGTAGTTCAATGGAACTGTGAGATCTTACATTCTGGAGACCTGTTAAAACGCGCTACGTTGCATTTTATCTCGAATCATACAACCCTTTTTAATAGTAAGGCTTTGTTTTCTGCCATTTCAGACAAGTGACTATATGCATGATATGCTGTCAAAGTAAAGGTGAGGTGCGGGGTCATTTAACTTTCGTTTTCGGCCGAAAAACAGTAACTTTCGTTTTCGGCCGGAAAACAGTAAGATCCCACATTTCCTTTGAGCTACACAAGCTGTTAATTAGTTTTTCTCTGTTTTCCAGTCGTTACTGTTACTCGTGCAAAACTGTTATTTACATAAGCTTTTGGTTCATTATTGGAAACTTGAAATTATTTTACGTATTAGCCCGACGAAATATGAACACATTGACAAGCTAATAGATGCGTATTGTCCTCGCGATGGAGGGGTGTGGATTTTGTGGAACACAGGTACCAGTGTTCGAAAATTAATCAGCAATATAACATATCTGACAGCGAAACAATTAAAGTATGTGGTACATAGTCTCCATGTATGTTAAATATCTTGCCATTCTTGCTTTGTTGCAGTAAATTCTCAGCAAATTACCAACACCGGTCAGAAGCTACACGGTTCGGAAATCGCAGATGTGAACATTTTTTTTCGTTCGAAATTAACACCCCAAATCACAATACAACGAAACAATACGAGACAGAACAAGACTATATGATACGACACAATACAATAAAATGCAAAATAATACCATACATTACAATACAATATATTACAATTCAACATATTACAACTCAATACATTACAAAAAAATACAATTCTAAACAATAGCATACCATACAGTACGGTGAAATATACTATAATTCAACACATCAAAGTACAAACACAGATACACCTTTACATAAAAGGAGAAAGTTAACAAAGATTGTGAATTTTATATAATACGTTTGTACAGCCTATAGTGGCAAACTTCAATTGATAATTTGATTGATGCTCCCCCCAGACATGCGCACTTTTGTAAACCAAAAGGGCGACGCGCGACGCGAATGTCCGTCGTCCGTCGTCCGTCGCCCTTTTAAAAGGGCGACGCGCGACGGAAAAGGGCGACGTCGCGTTTTGAAAGGCGACGTCGCCCTCTCCGTCGCGCGTCGCGCGTCGACTTTTACAATGTTAGGAGATAGGGCAATTGGCCCAAATAAGACACCATCAGTTTTGGCCTATCTCTTTAACATTGCAAAAGGCGACGCGCGACGCGCGACGGAGAGGGCGACGTCGGGTTTCAAAACGCTTCGCGTCGCGCGTCGCGCGTCGCCCTTTTGCAAGTCGACGCGCGAGATCAAATTGGCCCAAATAGAACACCATACATGATGGACCATGAAAGCGCAGATACGGTCGGCTTGGGTGCGCACTTACACCCATAGGAAGAAACCCTACCCCATATTGGTGACTAATAGCATGTGGGGCAAATCGGACGATCAGTGCGTTATTTGCATTACAACACATATAAGGGAAGTGGGAAGAGGTGCCGACATACTGACAGAGTCACATGACTTCACAGTATAGTCTTCTGGTTAACTTATTCTAGTCCAGTGATCGTGCATGCGCACTCGAGAACTAGTAGAAAAATGGCACTTTCGGATGCGCATGAGATTTCTTACGGGGAAATGTGTGACATTTTTGGTTCAAATTTATTGATTGTTGTCTAATCGATGGTCTCGTTGTGTACAATAAGACTGGGTTGAGATTTCAAGCTTCCATACACCATGAAAACCAAGAGTCATTTGGAAGGGGATATTATGTTACCACTCAAAAGAGCTCTGGAAAATACAGTTGGAAAATCACAATTCGTAATTATGCTTGCGATGTTGAGGGCCGTCATATCGACCCTTAACAGTTGGCAACACTACACCAAAAGCATATAGGTATTTCAATGGGTAATAATGGTGTACATCCCTTCGCAGGCATCTGCTCTCTTATGAATTCAACTATATGCAAACAGTAAAAATATCATTTCTATCTGACGACAGTAAAAGTGGAATATTAGATTGAAACAAATTCCTCCATAAATATGAAATCCTTTTCTCCCACGTTGACTCAGACGGGGAGTAAATATCCCAGAAGGGCCTGGATCTGGCATATGTCGTCTTGTAGCATTTGCGACATAGTGTGTACACTGTACGTTCCAATCAACATCACAAAACATGTTTTCAGAAACTGATTTGACAAGGCTATACCACCAAAGACATTCGTTCAAAGTTGGTCAAAATTAATACACTGATAGCAAAGTACGATCATAATATGCGAGAGCTTTCGTGGGGCCACTACTGTTCGTGATGTACGACTAAAGTCTGTCCATTTTAATTAGTCGTCTACTTTGGAGCTTATCAGAAATCTATAATTAACTCTGCATAAATGTTCTTTTTTGCAGCGTGTAACAAACTGAACCCTACAAAATGACTACCATTTCTTCGTGATATCGATAATATATCACTCTTGAAATAACTTTGAAATTCTCTCCATATAAAACTCCAGTACGGTTGTTTCATGTACCCGGTCTCAATTACATAGGGAAACGTCATAATATATTCATTATCACTGCCACAAAGGTCATTGATGCCGTATAAGGTAATTACAGGCGGTCGGTGGGAGTGTCGCTTATATCCCATGCCCAGTGAAATTGTCGAATGATAAACTGCACACAACTGTACATGGCATTGTTGACCTTTGTGCTAGCAAACACGAATATATTATGACGCTCCCGATGTAACTGAGGTCCGATATATGAAAAAAAACTCGTAATGGAGTTTTATATGGAGAGAATTACAAAGTTATTTCAAGCGTGATATATTATCGATATCAAGGAGTACTGGTGGTTATTTTGTAGAGTTCAGTTTGTTCTACAAGATGCAGAAAAGAAAATTCATACAGAGTTAACTACTGATTTTTGAGAAGCTCCACAGTAGACGACTAATTAAAATGGACAGACTATAATTACGTTTAAACCAGGGTTAATAGGCCGTTTGCACATCGTGTATCACAGGATCGTAATAGACGGGTGAGTTCCTTCTCGATCGATGAGGCAAGGAAATCAGCCTTGGGGCAGTACAGTTTTAGAGCAAAACATATTATGTAGAGAGAACACTTCATTTTAAGAGATATGCGGAAGTCGATCGGGCGAGATAATCACTTTATTTTCTAAACCCTCCATGATACATGAGATGTATAGCACATATATAAAATACAAATATTGAAGGCAGTAAAACACTATTACTAACTATCATATTCCGATATGGCCGACTTTTCAATTTCTTTTTCATGGAATTTTCAGCGCCGTATAATCAAATAGAAAATGATGATCTAATATGAAATAAAATATCTTTGAACACTTCTACGAAAAGGAAATCAAGTATTTCAAGGAAGCCTTTCCGCCGTAGTGGTATTTTGTTGCGGGGTAAGCTAATGTTATCCATGGAATAGTTTGCATCTCTCGCATGTACTCAGCAACTCCTTTGGAAATCCAGAAAAATGATCGCTTCTGATTCACATTGACCTTCCCTGAATTTTGCATAGATTAGCGATAAGACATTTTGAACACAAGACTTGCGACACAGATACAACTTCCGATCAAAGCTAAACAAAATTTAAAAAATCCTCTGAGGAGGTACCCAAATTGCCGTCACTTTAGAATATTTTCAAATATAATACGGCAATATCTTTAATGTAAGAAATTTACCTCTATCTTCAACTATGACACTTATATAAATTATATTCGGCAAATATCTGTTATACCAGTCTAGCCAGTTCAAAAACCCCACCCCAGTATATGAACCATAGCAGAACTGCTATTCGAAGTTACCCAAACTGTCGGTGCCTGAAATCGCTAGCCGAGAAACCCAGTATAGTAGTATTACAGCATATAAAAACTATGCTATTGAAAGACATTGTGGAGCAATTTCCAAGTATATTAACACTTTCTTCTGTGCTACAGGGGCAGATATGACCAGAGAACCCGAGTAGTCAAACGGTCCAAAATGAAACACAATCCATTTAGCAAGAATCCACATTCACGGCCTTGTATGCGGGTCCGTGCTTCGTTTCAAGAATAAAAGACTCTTCATTGTGTTAGGCTGATATTACGTTCGAAGACAATGTACTGTAAACTATCTGCGATGAATCAAGTGATCATACATTAATATACTGCCATGGAATTCACCAATCGAAAGTTATTATACCCGTATGTATACATGCCGTCACTCCGTTACCACAAGAAAGCGCATATTTTTAAGTCTGAAAATCACAATCTTGTCACTTCTGAGATACTCGAAATGTTCTCTTGTCTTGGTGTAGTCTCTCCAAGTTCACACTCTGAAACAAATTATACGTAACACGGGTTTAAAACAAATGGATGAATACATGATAGGCCAATATAAGCAATGTCCTGTGGATTAGGACAAAGAAGGGATTTTTGAGTCCGAACATCCCCGTGTGGCTGTATAGAGCGTGCAATCATTTCCACCAAACAAAATTCAGATATTTCCTTTCATTAACCAGTGATTGGTCATAAGAAATTGTGTCCAAGAAAAAACAATTTATTCTAATGTAATGGATAAGTTTGCAGCAAGCAAATGGAGACTCATGTGCTGTAGCTGGAGCCCATATTGACTTAGCGACAATTATCTGCAATAATCACCTGTAGACGCAAGGAGTCGACCTACTAGCAATTGATTTTCATCTCACCTCGTAGTGATTCTGCCGGTCTTCTATACGATTTAAGCCAATCATTCGCCGCCTTTTCGGCATCTAATACAGAAAGGAACATTATCGGACAGATATCTCTCCAAGCGCAGCTGGACCTCAAAACATCTATCACGCCGTCTATTTCCGAATGAGAAAATAAAACGAACACTGGTTATCCGAGTATCATTATAGTGCGGATCCTGGAAGGAAATCTCGAAAGGTTGGGTCATTTTGTGGCCAATTTGTCTCGATGTTTGAAAACGGTTTTCCGAAAAGCAAAAAAGCAATATTCACACTGTCTTCGTGACAAAGTTCGGGCATGTATATATGATGCGTAATGATGTACATAAACAAGGAATTATACAGTGAGGCCATCCCACAAATATGACACTTTAGTTAAAATGGTTGGTGTTCGGAGTACCGATTGTTAGTATCTGACGTTTGTAACCAGGGTTAAAGTGTGCAAATGAAAAGGCACAAATGAGCTGACGTCATTGCAGATTCAGCTTTCAAGCTATCGGTGTTCGTGGTGTACTAATTAATACATTTGATAAATATTCGTTACTTAAAGGTTCACAGTAAATAATACACATTATTTTTATTTACTTCTAACACGTGCACTAAATTTTGCGGACTTCCATCTGCCGACGCGTGTTGGCGTAGCAATGCCCATCTGCTCACTTATCAAGAGGTCCTGAATGGTAGTGTCGGTTGCTTTAAAGCTGACATGACCTTATTTAATGCACGAATGGTAGCGAAAAAAAAAAATATTCACAGATTTTAGTTCCAGTTGAATAATACCCGGCGGAACTAAACCGAGTGCCGAGTTCACGTCGCTATTCTGCCAACTTCTCAGCCGAGTACATTTGCCTTCACCGCATATATAAAGCCTGAATCGACTGAGGACCTTGCCAGTCTGAACAGACTCTCGGACAGTCCACATCATATTTATGCTGTTGTTGTTGTAACCAGCACATATTCGGACTGTGAGCATCATATGCTATAACACAATAACTCTCACACAATATAAAGATATCTTGAAAAACCTGGGCAATATAATTAGGGATATGACTATTCAAACACGATTCAGACATACCGGTGGGTTTTCCTCGAAACATGGATCACTTGTCTATAGTAGGCTCCATGCCCAAAAGAAAGACACTTGTTTATCCCGTCACAGACTTCTCCGGCATTGTTTGTCAATTTACCTCCCTCGCCAAAAACACGAAGGGGCAACTGTTCATTCTATTTCATGATTATCAGTTGAGGCTCGATATGGTGCAATTCGATTGCGCTGTGAATTCAGCTTTCTGATACCGACTTCAAAATACTGTAATTCGGAAATTTCATTCCAAAGTAAGAATTGTTATATTTTATGTCTACTAATCAGGCCTGCCCGCACTCAATTGCAAATTCCTAAAGACGGAGGTATAAACTGAAAGGTACATTGATTCTGATTGTCACCCCGTCCATTTTTAACTCATCCATCAGTAGTATAGAAATGCGAAATCTCTTAGCATTCTTTGTTGGGAAATCGTGGTGGATGAATGAAGCGAAAATGACCCTTGACCTTTGACTGTCGGTCATTTCTGATCACCTGATTGGCGGGTGGATGCAAAACAGAGGCTTAAAAAAACAGCCGGACATCTAAAAAATTCGAAAAAAATGGACCGTACACCCAGGCAAATGGGCCTATATGCACAATATTGGGTCCACTTTGGTCGTGCAGGATCTCGAATTGAACGCTCGTCGACGGCATTTCGGGTAACGTAACTGTCGATCTGATAAAATAAGGTAGATTCGTAGTCTTCCTCACTCAGGTTTGGGTGGGGTACAAAATCACAGGGTCATGGTTTTATAAATATGCAGTCCGTATATATTTGTCTTTGGGGTCATACGACTTCTTGTCAGCACGTCGGCATCGTTTTCCACTACCCTATTAGTGTTGCGTTTCATTCCCTGGAAGGTAGTTTGCTTATCAGCGGCCGTGCTTTCAGTTGTCAGTGGGTGGGGTCGCAGTATCAGTCAATGGACTGTCAGTGTCCGCCAGTACGCTTTCAGTGTCTGCGTCGGCTTCTCCTCACCCATGTATATGATTTTGGTGTGGCATCATATAGTAGCTTCTGGTGAACGTCGGGATTGCTTGTATAGACCCAACACAGTAATGCCCTGCAAACACCTGTATTACCATCCGAACGCCCTAGTAGTGTAGCTCAGAAGCTTTGAATGGTCTAAATGATCACGTGATATCGTATGGAATTGACAATCAACGATACGTAGTGAAGCGTGTCAATGCCCGACGTTACGCTTTTCACTAGTCTGAACGCCTTAGCGCTATATCGTAACGGCTTATCGCTCTATCGCAATGCCATAACGTCATCGCACACACATGCTCAATCTCACGTTCGGCTATTTCTGTATTGGCGGCACTTAGCCTTTCACATAGAACGAACAAAGAGCCTCCCATGAGGAGCGAACGGCAATCACGTAGTGAGCCGTCTACGAAATAGTGCCTTTGATAATCGAGCGATTCGGTCGCATTTTATTGTGTAATGAAGTTAATTGTAATCATAAGAAGACAATGCATTCAATTTATACAAAAATATTTCTATGTTGAATAATAGTAGTTGGTGCCGTGGGGCGGTATTGTCAACCTCACAGGGTGCAGCCATATTGAAGAAAAGTTCCGCCGCAAATTAATTGTGTGCATGCACGAACGTGATCCCGTTTCCATTCCCAGAAATCCGCTAGGTCAGAGATCACTTTCGCAGCTACTGAGTTCTGTGGCTAGATGGACACATTTTTTGAGGATTGGGCATTGACCCTTGATGGAAGTCATGTCATGGCCCAAAACGATATTCTTTTACGGATGTGTCCTCACCTGGGGGTGCCGCTGATACAATATAGATTGTAAGTGATGTCCTACATAGAAATGACGTCATCATTAGAAGCGGATTTAGGGTTACCACCCACAGAGGCGGTGAAAACCGCGGTCAAATTATGAAAACAGCAGTTCCAGGATATATTGGCATTACAGCACTCTGGACTGTCCGAAGACGCTTAGGAATAGAGCAGAACGAATGGATGATCATTTCAGACGAACAAGAGGGAACATGGTCGAGGATGCGTTTGATACACTTACAATAGCATAGGCGAATTGTAACCGCACCCATCGCGAATCCCACAGCGTTGTTGCCATGTGATGACGTAGGGGATAAATAAAATGTGTAATACACAAAATGCTTGTTGTGGAAACGCAAAATGCTCGTTGCTGTTGCTGTTGCTGTTAATCCTTCTTTCTCTCATTCGATTGCGTCAAGGAGATAAGACATTAGATGCTAGATTTAGTTGGGTGTATGAGTGTAGGAATCTTACTCCCCATCATTAGAGCCGTGCACTGGGCACGATTCACTCAGTGACTCACTCATTTGTACCTAAGCCCATCATTCAGTCACATTTAGTTCCGTAACTCCGATAACATGCAGGAGGTGGTAACTTGTCAGGCTAGACTCATCATGCCCTACTGAGCGCAACCTATCGCCCGCGCTATCCCACAACCCTTGTAAAAAATGGTGTAGTAACCATTGCTGGCGACATGTCCTGTAATATCCATTATTCCGAATTTTATCCATTATTCCGAATTTTGTGTTTGTCCAGAATACCATTTTGCATCCACCTCCCAGTAACCTGGCCCGAAGAACCCTCGACGAACGCTTCAATACGAGACCCTGCACAACCCATGTGGACCTAAGATGGTTTATCTAGACCCATTTGACTTGATGTAAAGTCTGTTTTTCGGATATTCGCCGAGATCTGCGGCCATTTTCGAAGTCCTACTTTTCACGTCACTGGAAGTGACCTATTCAAGTGGTCATAGTGACTGAAGGCCAAAGGTTGGAGGTCAGATACGCCAGATTTCCCAACCACGAATGCTAAAAGAATTCACCTTTCTATACAACTGGTGGATAGGTCAAAATACTGGACGGGCTGACAATCGCAATCAGGGCTCTCAATTTGGAACTCCGTATTTTGGAATTTGCCATTCCGGTTTGCACAAATAGTCTCCAACAGCAACAGCAGGTCTCGCATTGCCCCCTTGGCACAGTAAACGGTCAACATGGGTTGGCCTGTAGCAGTATCGTCATACCGGGTATCGAAAAAGAGATCGCATGTGGAGTGCATCGTGTAGAGCCTCAAGAATTACTAAAACAATCGCTTCGTGCGCCCTCTTCGTCGAGTGAGGTAAATTGAAATACAATGCTGTAGAAACTGGTGACGGGACCAACAGGTTTCATTGTGTTGAAGAAATACTGAAAGGTATGTCTAAATCGTGTATATATAGTTGTCAGATTCTTCAGATTTTATTACCCATTTTTTTTTTCAGATATATTTATACTGTTTGCGAATGAATGTGATATGATGCTCACAGAGCTCGAATTTTGGCTGGAGACAACGACAACATGAATATGATGTGCACAGTAGGAGTGTCAGTTCAGACTGGCAAGATCCTCAGTCGATTCAAGCTTTATATATGCGGTGAGGCAAATGTACTCGGCTGAGAAGTTGGCAGAATAGCGACGTGAACTCGGCACTCGGGTTAGTTCCGCCGGGTATTATTCAACTGGAACTAAAATCTGTGAATATTTTTTTTTTCGCTACCATTCGTGCATTAAATAAGGTCATGTCAGCTTTAAGGCAAGACTACTGATAGTATGGAAATTGGACTGTGGTCCAGGTGAGAGAAAATCTTCTGTGTTTACCAAAAAAAAATCCTTAAAAAACCTCATCAACGTATTATGCGATAGATATCTAGCGATTATCACAGCAATGTTTCACAGCTGAGCACAAAATATCGAATATGCATGTGACTGTCATAAAAAATCTCAAGATGATGATCCCAATCAGCGGTATGCGATGTCACATCAGCGTTTGTGGAAACATTTTAGATAAATCATCATGAGGATGCACAATAATCTTGGCTTCCGTGAGCCGGGCATAGTCTGGTGCAAAACTGCACAAGAAATATTTATTCTTCTTGAATGAAGTGAAAATTTACAGGGAGATGCTGAAATACAATGGTAAATTGTAAGCAATAACTTCAACTTCTGGAGTGGAACGTCCGTTAATAAACTCAAGTGTCCTAAGGATGTGATGTATGAATGAAAACAACATCCTACGTCCCATTTGGTATATTTACAGCTACTATTAATCTAAAGTATCAGGAACAAATACAAACCTGTACAATCCGCCAGCAAAACTGTTATTCCAATAATATCATAGTCCGAAATAATCTGTGGAAGAAAAAAATATTCAAATTAGACTTATTTAATTATGAAAGTTGGTATTCATCCAGGTGTGAAGTAATTATTTAAAGTACTAAATCTGATATTCTGGATTTCACATCGTATTTTAACTCAATTAACACTGCTATCAAAGCAGGATGGTAATGCATTCAGAACTGCCTTCTAGTCCGTAATGCATGGACGCGGAATTCTTTAATGGAAGGGGGATGAATATTAATATCGGACAAGACGCTTGTATTTCAAACACGAGTACGTCCGGTTTCTGCTAATGGACAAATGTGCCCACGAGGCCGGACCCCTGCACATCCTATTGTAAACATAATGACTACAACTTTAGAAAATAATGGTAAAGACATATCTGGGATCCTTAGTGCAGGTTCCTCGGTGAGTTTCTAACGGATCGAAATGTACTAAGACATTTTTAAATCCAAATGACATACATTTCAGACAACCAAGCAATCAAACCTTGTAATATACCACCAACTGTGTCAACATTTAATACTTCAGTTTCATTTAGTTCCACGTTAACTGGTGTATTCATATTCTGTAAATACTTATGCTTATCTCAGTTGTTGTACTATGAACTGTATTAAATTAATTTCTGGTAAGGAGTGTGATCAGTAGTATGCTGGTAAGACCACACAGCGACTGGATCTAAGGGAAATCAGGGTTAGGGTTATGGGAAATCAGTTAGGAAAAACAACTGCTTATAGGTAATCAGTTGTCTGGTTCCGAGCATGGCTGGGACAACTTCAGTACGGCGTATCGCGTTTGGCACACCGGAACTCGTTAGATCATCGAAGTTAAGCAACGGTGAGCTCGGTCAATACTTGGATGGGCGACTGGGTGCTGTACTGGCTGGGCTGATCAGTGTCCAGGATAATAGGAACTGTGGACAGTGTCGTGTTCTGGCACATGTAGGCACCGTCGTAATATGACTGAAAAAATGTTGAAAACGACGTTAAATCCCACTCACTCAATGTGACAACCTCAGCATGCAGAACATAGACCTTGTCTACCTATCTAACAAGGATTCCTTGAGAGCAAAATCCGAAGGAGAGGGAACTATAGTGGATGCTTGGCGCAATGTTTCCATACGGTTTAGATGATATTGCCGTTTGGATTCGTCAGTGTGACAAACTGCCAATCAAATAGATCCAGTATTACCCATCTATGTAAACTTCACAAACGGAGATATCGCAGCCATTATGTTAGGAGAAAGTTTAACAGTGAGTTGTTGTAAGAACATATCACTTTAAATTACTTATATTAGTGGATTTAACTAACACATCCATCATTATACATGGTTTGCGTACAGTCCTGTAAACGTTACCTCCGAGAGCCTAAACTCCAATAACCAGAGACATACAACGATATGGGTCTTTGGAAACAAATACCACTCACGGTCACTAAAGTTTGTCAAGATATAGCAGAAAGCAGAATCGCACTGCGCTGTAAACGGCATTATTTGCCAGGATGATATCTGTGGTGGCCGGTTCATAGGCGAGACCCAAAAGACGGATCTCTCAACACGACATCACGAAGAGTAACGGTAATGACTCGGCACCTCTTCCCACTTCCCTTATATGTGTTGTAATTTTTTCCTGTATATGGCGAGATTCTGCTGGTGGACGTTTCGTCCCCGAGGCCCGCCCCCTGTACAGACCTTTTGGTCTTTGATATATGTTGGCATTTGTGGGAAGTTGATGCTGGGTCGACATCGGGCCTTACAGACTAGTCTTTTGTGTTAAATGCCGCCATTTACATCTGACGACGATACAGCTCACCAATCTCCAATGTACGAGTTGTCACAGCGAAACAGCTCACCAATTACCAGTATACGAGTTGTCAGAGCATTTCCATCATAGCTCTCTAGATTTGTATCTAATACCGCTTATGCCGGTGCTAGGGGCCGTGTGGTCATATCATCCAAGTTGCCACATGAACAGGTACAATAAAAGCGTACCTGAGATACAACACATATCACGAATCGTTAGATTCTTGGTATGCGCTTTAGAATAGGTTAACCAGAAGACTATTCTGTGAAGTCATGTGACGCAGTCAGTATGTCGGCACCTCTTCCCACTTCCCTTATATGTGTTGTAATATTCACACACCTATGTCCAAATGCACATACTTTCGAAACAGAAGTATTTATTCTAGACAGGGACTTCGGCCATTACGAACGAGGAGTAAAAGAAACCACTTGGGGGAAAGCAAACAATCCACCCGTAAATAGAAATTGCGAATTGCGCTTTAAATTAGCAGAGACATGGACAAGGACATTAAAATACTCCCCAAGCGCTTAAAAATCAGCTAGATTTTGAACGTTCGTTCAGAGCCATCACTCCACTCTTGTGAACACCAAATAATGGTGTTGGTTCTACCCCAAGAAAGGGTGTTGAAAATGGCTCAACACCATATTTTGTTGTTAACTGATAAGTGCTAATACTGGCTCTGCACCACTTAATGAGGTTGACCAGCACCAATAAAGGGTATGGGAACATATGGTGTTGGTCTAAATTCATCCCCATTTTCCTGGCTGTGTTGTTATATATAGAGAATTTCTCTGTACACTCAGTTGAAGGTGTTTCGGTGAATAACGTAAGAGTATAAATTATTAGTAGTTGACATTTTTGTCGCTTTTTCATTAATTACATGTTTTCTGACCCATTGCACGATCGAGCATGAATCCTGTTCTTGAAGTAATTTAAAACGAATTTCACGTCCAGGACAGGCACACATGGTGGTGAGTAGTGATGATTCACTACGCAGGCAAGATGGGGAGTGGAATTTTCACTGAAATTATTCATTTCGAAATTCTTGAAGGGAAAAGCATTGTTAAGTTAAATACCCATTTGCAGTGAGAGAAGTTAAGTGGACATTCGACAAAGATGGAATGTATATGGTTATGCTGCACAATTTAGGTACTGCCAGTCACAGACGCCTCACCTGGGTTAGTGCGTGGACTCCCACTGTATCTATAAACAAGACCTTGCTGAAGTCAAATATGACAAATCGGAGTTCTGTAGGCTGCTCAGTGTTATGTTCGTTCTCAGAGTCGTCAGATAACATCGTCGAGATGGTGGTAGATGAATACTGGATAAAACAATTTGTGGGTAAATCATTGGATGTATGAATGCATATCAATGCAACCAGTTCAATTCCAGTTCGAACCGATATGGTTGACCGAGATATTGGTAGTATAGCTTTCCGATAACTTCTATCAACTTGAATGAATATCAATGTCACTAGAATTTCACACACGGCCACATAATCTTTAATTCTTTTCCTTTATCAATTCATATCTCATTCTAGCGAACCATACAAGGTAATAGAAATACGAATACAGTTATTTTTCTGTTTGAAGCATGCTCGGTATTTGCCAGTATTCACATGGAACTGAACAAATGCAATACAAAATTTCAGAACGCGGGTAAAAAGTAGGCCTACTCACGCTCGTATTCATATAGCCACCAGAATATGATAGGTTGCTGGGTTCCAATCCTCGGTTGGTCGATAGAATATCATATGGTCTATGGTCGTTACAATTGCCACCATCTTCGAGCGTGAACTGCATATTAAAGGCTGATGGGCCATTGGCAACAGATATGCCATTAGAACATGGATGTCCGTTGCTGAGTGAAAATCCATTTGAATGTGGCCGACCGTTGGTAGATGCTACTCCATCGAAAGACGGTTCTCTGCTTCCAGGCGACAATCCGGCAGAAAACAGCGGAACTTTGCTGGAGGACAGTACGTTGCAACATAGTTTACTTATTCTGAGTGGGAGTTTACTGGATATGTGACCATTGTTTGAAGACTGATCGATTGTGACGTCCTTGTCCCCGACAGCAGACGGAGGTTGCACCAATAATTCTCTCTTTCTTTGTTTCATCGCTTTCTCCAAGTTAACACCCAAATGTTTAGATACGTTGCGTGAGAAAAGCTCGGCATTCGCGAAATATAGCGGGGAATTGTAGGCAATAATTTTAACCTTGGGTGATTCCCGCACCTGATGGAAAACAAAGATCATTGATAAATAGATGTGCCATATAAGAATATGATGTATGTAAACATCAGGCGCATTTTATCATATTATTGAGTGATCATATACATCGCGACAGTGGTACTACTTTTCGAAGACACTGAAACCCCACTGAACACAGTCATGCAGACTAGTCTTAGAAACAAGAATATCGACCATTGATACATAAAAATGACGCTCAGCATAATCCCTAGGTGCAACAGTTTTCTGAAAGCTAGGGATGTATTAGCCACAACTGTTCCTATCAATAATGCCTTCGGTTGATAGTCACACATGTCGTTTATTGATCTGCGTGTGCTATAACCCGTACCGTATAAAAGTTCATTTTGATGCTCCTCACCTGTTATTTTCGGGAAGCTAATTCCTTCTTTTCCACGCTTGTCGCTTTTATTAAAGTTTCCGGCGCTGGTGATTAGCTGTACACGAGCCGTTTTCACATCGATCATGTTACGGTAGACGCCATATTGCGTGTATTTGGGCCACTACGCATGCGCAGTTACACAATATGGCGTCTACCGTAATATGGGGAAGGTCAGGGTCGATGTGAAAACGGCTCGTGTACAGCTGATCACTAGGGCCGAAAACTTTAATAAAAGCGACAAGCGTGGAAAAGAATGAATTAGCTTCCCGAAAATAACAGGTAAGGAGCATCAAAATGAAATGTTATATACGGTACGGTTTATAGCACACGGAGATCAATGAACGACATGTGTGACTATCAACCGAAGGCATTATTGATAGGAACAGTTGTGGCTAGAGAAGTATTAATTAAACATGAAAAATTGGGACTGAAGGGAGAAATACAGCATGTAGAACAGGGTCTAAAATAGACTATATACGGTAAATTGAAAATTTACAGGTTGTATTTTACCTTGTCATAAAGGATCTTCGACTTGTATTCGTCAGTGTTTGCAACTCTACCCACTGTTGTAGGGGTTGATCTGTCAAATATAACGTTGAATGATTGATGGACAAATATTATGAAGTTCGGTTCGAACAGCTTTCATGGAATAATCTGGATAACAATGGGCATGCTAAGTATTTTTTTGTTTTCGCCATACGCACTAAGCACATCTTCCTGAAAGCCTTACATTAGCTCGGTCCTATGATAACTATGGGTCCTTATAGCCATGAATAGACCAGTTCTGAACACGACGTTCTTTGCGATTTTGCACTACGGAAAAAGCAGTACTCCTGATTTTCACACAACAATCCCTGCAAGATTACAGTTCAAAATGTATTTTACTCTAATAAACACATTCCAAAGTTACTTGGAAGCTCATAATAGATTTACATGTATTTATTTTCTGATATTCAGCATCCAGTCGTGGCCCATAAAAAATTTACGCGTACATAAACCATATGATAAATAAGTGTATAATGCACACCCTGGACCTCAAGCTCATATACAACTAGTAAACATAGATACGTTTACATATCTGCGGCAAAAAATGAAAGTTATAGAGGAAATAATTTTAAAATTCAATTAGTTGCGATATCATGGGTGATCACCATGCCAGTCTTGAATAATAAAACCCACCCACATCTGAGTACGTATGACGACAGTGAGGAGGGAGAAGAGTATGCCAATGCCCAGGCCAATGTCCGCATCCAGAATAACTACACATGCGTAGGTCAGCACCCAGATGGCCTATACAAAATAATAAAGTGTGAAAATGTTTCAAAAAAAAAGCAAGACCATTAAGCAGTTAATACAAGAGTGTTATTATCAAACCTTGGGTAATAGTACAATGAATAATAAACGGAAAAATAGTTGACGTAAATATGAGTTGAGACACTGGGACATGTAATCGGTGTAAACACAAAACTTCTTTTTGGCACAAAAGTCAATAAATCATGAACAATGAGTAAATACAGTGATAAAAATAGTTCTTGGTATTAAGAAAATCTTCCTGGGAATGAACGATGGGAAAATATTGGCGGATCGGAAGCGTTCTAAACATGTTACACTGGTGAGTTAAAATGACAAAGCCAGAGTGATGATTTGTGTTCCCCTCTCTCCATCTCCATCTCCATTAATCATTCGAAGTTCGATCGAAATTTCATTAGGATGAAATTTAAATATAAGGATTTTTCAAAGCTCCCACGGTCAATATAATATGTATGTCCTTTGTAATTACTCGTCCACTTTAGAGCTTGTGAAAAAATCAAAGATTCGGGTTGAATTTTCTTTTTTGCTTCTCGTATAACAAACTGAAATCTACAAAATGACTCTCATTTCTTTGTGATATTTATGATATATCGCGGTAGAAAGAACTTTTTTTCGTATAAAACTCAATAAAAGTTGTTTCATGTATCTAGGCTCAATTGCATAGGATGACGTCACAATGTAATGAGTTATCGCGGACAAATATCAATGACACCGTATCAGTTCATAACAGACAGTCAGTGGCCAACAAATTTCCGAAAATTAAATGGGGCACAGCTTTTATCACCTTATATGACCTCATTTGTCGGCGATATCTTCAATACGCTATGATGTAACCTACGCAACTGAGCCACGGTTGAAACAACCAATATGGAATTTGATACGTAGAAACTTCAAAAGGTCTTAAAGCCTGATATATTAAATATATCAAGTTTAATTGGTAGTCATTTTGTAGATTTAAGTATGTTAATTGCGCAGCAAGACCGAAAATTCGTGACGAAACAACAGTTGACAAGCTGTTAAGTAGACGACTAATTAAAATGGACCGACTTTAGTAAGAAGCCGACAACATTAAATGTGTGAGTGAGTGAGTAGTAGAGTTTAACGTCGTTTTCAACCTTGTTTCAGTCATATCACGACGGTGCCTACATGTGCCAGAACACTAGAGTGCTCACAGTTCCTATTATCCTGGACACTGATCAGCCCAGCCAGCACAGCACCCGGTCACCCATCCAGGTATTGACCGAGCTTAACCCTACCTGACCTGGGGGGTGGACACTTTCCGAGAGTTGAGAGTTGAAACTTCGTGACTTTTTAGATTATCATATTGGGGTAATTTTTTGCCTATTTGCATGACCCCCCGAGCAGAGGATCATGGGTATATTCAAAATGGAGGCCATGCGGGGTACCAGAAAAGTGATATTTTTGTCATATTTCCTCCAAATTTTTGCTTTTCTGTATGGAAAATTGGGTAAAACCTATTTTATTTCATATCAGATTCTTATTTACTAATGTTTGATTCTGTTTTTACGAAGAAAAAACAAAGATAGTGCCACGGCACTGTAGCGCTCATCTGGCTACATGTATAACTGGAGAAAGTGGCTGCGAGAAATTTTTACTGAAGAACTGCAATAGATGAGTTTCTAACTTGCGTTGTCTCCCCTGAACAAAATGGCAACATAGTCGATTTCACAGGAGGTCAAGCTGTAAATTCATGATTGTAATTAGAGGTTATGAAATAAAGGCAATTATACCAAAATATAATGTGTGATTGTCAGTAAGCTGTATAAGCAATAACCAGAACCAATTTTTATTATGTGATTGCAGTCGTTCGTCCGTCTGTCCACTTCGTGTCCGGACAGTACATTGGACAGTTTTTAACCTACGATTCCAATATTTTGTGGGTATATGCACCAGGGGGAGACATGTCGAGTACGAAATATGTGCGACTGGGTTGTTACGATGGCAATGAGATGTAACAGGACATTTTTCCAATGAAAGTAATCTCTGGTGAGGTATGGCCTAACCAAGACATAGCCCCATCTGTCTGCAAAGATGTAAAAGATAGTGCCACGGCACTGTAGGTCATCTGTCTGTAACTGGAGAAAGTAGCTGTGAGAAATTTTTACTAAAGAACTGCAATAGATGAGTTTCTAACTTGTGTTGTCCCCCCTGAACACTATAAAATGATCCATGCAGTTATTTCCTGGGATTTTATGATAAAGTTTCATGGGAAATTCAAGATGCGGCAATATTGGATTTTCGAAATGAACCAAAAAAAGGTATCTTGCACAACTGGATCACAAGGGGAACCTGTGTATCAACATCCATGCAGTAATATCCTAAGAATTCACGATAACAAAATTTCATGGGGAAATCCAAGATGGCCACCTGGTGGCCATATTGAATTTTTCAATCAGACCATATATGGTATCCTGCACAGCTAGACCCCAAGGGCAACCTCTGTACCAAATTTGAGAAAGATCCATGCAGTAGTTCCTGAGAAATCACGATAACAATGTTTCATCTGGAAATCCAAGATGGCCGCCTGGTGGCCATATTGGATTTTTCAATCAGACCGCAAATTGTATCTTGCCCAACTAGACCCAAAGGGGAACCTGCGTATCAAATTTGAGAAAGATCCATACGGTTCTTCCTGATAAATCACGATAACGAAGTTTCATAGGGAAATCCAAGATGGCCGCCTGGTGGCCATATTGGATGTTCGAATCAGAGCAGAAAAGGTATCTTGCGCAACTAGACCCCAAGGGGAACCTCTGTACCAAATATGAGAACGATCCATGCAGTAGTTCCTGAGAAATCGCGATAATGTTTCATCTGGAAATCCAAGATGGCCGCCTGGTGGTCATATTGGATTTTTCAATCAGACCGCAAATTGTATCTTGCCCAACTAGACCCCAAGGGGAACCTGCGTATCAAATTTGAGAAAGATCCATGCGGTTCTTCCTGATAAATCACGATAACGAAGTTTCATAGGGAAATCCAAGATGGCCGCCTGGTGGCCATATTGGATGTTCGAATCAGAGCAGAAAAGGTATCTTGCACAACTAGACCCCCAAGAGGAACCTGTGTACCAAATTTGAGAAAGATCCATGCAGTAGTTAACGAAAAATAATGATGACAAGATTTCACTGGCAAATTCAAGATGGCCGCCTTGTGGCCATATTGGATTTTTCAATCAGACCACAAATTGTATCTTGCACAACTAGACCCCAAGGGGAACCTCTGTACCAAATTTGAGAAAGACCCATGCAGTACTTCCTGAGAAATCGAGATAACAATGTTTCATCTCGAAATCCAAGATGGCCGCCTGGTGGCCATATTGGATTTCTGAATCAGACCACAAAAGTATCTTGCACAACTAGACACTAAGGGGAACCTGTGTATCAAATTTGAGAAAGATCCATGCAGTACTTCCTCATAAATCACGATAACGAATTTTCATAGGGAAATCCAAGATGGCTGCCTGGTGGCCATATTGGATGTTCGAATCAGAGCAGAAAAGGTATCTTGCACAACTAGACCCCAAGGGGAACCTGTGTACCAAATTTGAGGAAGATCCACAAAGTAGTTCCTGAGAAATTGCAATAACAATGTTTCATGGGGAAATCCAAGATGGCCGCCTGGTGGCCATATTGGATTTGTGAATCAGACCACAACAGGTATCTTGCACAACTAGACCCCAAGGGGAACCTGTGTACCAAATTTGAGAAAGATCTATGCAGTAGTTCCTGAGAAATCGCGATAACAATGTTTCAATGGCAAATTCAAGATGGCCGCCATGGCGGCCATATTTAAAATCGTATCGACACGGCATGAACAAATTCTGGTGTACTCATTGGGGGAACATGCATGCCAAGTTTCAGCTTAATCGGCCAAGCGGTTTCAGAGAAGAAGATGTTTACGGACGACGCACGACGCACGACGGACGACGCACGACTGACGACGGACGACGGACGACGGACAGTCAGGCCATGACATAAGCCCATCGGGCCTTCGGCCCAGATGAGCTAAAAATGAAAAATTCGAAAATTCTGACCGAAAAATCGTCCAAAAATGCTCGTTATGAAAATGACGTCCCAGTGACGTCATCCTGGCGGCCATCTTGTAGTTTTTTACATTTTCTTGTAGAGCTTGACCCAAATATGAAATATTCGGAAATTCTAACCGAAAAATCGTCCAAAAATGCTCGCTATGAAAATGACGTCCCAGTGACGTCATCCTGGCGGCCATCTAGGATTTTGTTTACATTTTCTTGTAGAGCTTGACCCAAATATTTATTGTGGTAAGTTTCAGCTCTCTAGCCTTAGCGATAGCAGAAATATATAGGACGGGGGCACTTTCCGACCCCCCCTCCCCTGCTGCGGTACACCCCAAATCGCCAGGCCAGATAGTATGGTGGCCGAGAGGGGCCATCGTCACTTCGCCATCGTGCCATAGGGCGATAGAGCGATAGAGCGATGGCGATAGAGCGATAGAGCTATGGCGATAGAGCGATAGAGCGATGGCGATAGAGCGATAGAGCGATGGCGATAGAGCGATAGAGCGATGGCGATAGGGCGATAGAGCGATGGCGATAGCGATAGAGCGATAGAGCGATGGCGATAGAGCGATAGAGCGATGGCGATAGAGCGATAGAGCGATGGCGATAGAGCGATAGAGCGATAGAGCGATGGCGATAGAGCGATAGAGCGATGGCGATAGAGCGAAGTACATGACTGCGCATGACTACACCAAAACGAGACAAGTCGACATTTTTGCCTACCTTTGTGTTCACGGTATTTATCGGTACAAGATTTTCATGGCGGTCAAAATGAATATCAACGCCATGCATATTAAGAAAAACTCTGAGTTGATTCAAGGAATGCCATTATGAATACATTAAAAAAAAATCTTTGATTAATGACACGGAGGGAGGAAGGATTGACGCTTATTAATGTTCAATTATTGGAGAACGTTGATATTAATTTATTAAGATCTGCCTCTCCCACTATACCCCCGCATTGCACAAAGAACGGAATGTCTCAAAGAGCGGAGACCAATGACCACTTCGTCTCTCCACCCTCAATAATTACGAGGGGGTGCTTTGAAATGGACCGAAAATTAGTAGAGAAGCGTGTGAAATAAATCTAAAATTACATGGGGGTGTACCCCGACCCACCTCTTTAATTCTTCCTTCGCGGGTCTAAATTTGTCGTGACTGGTTTTAAATTGCATTTTTATGCCAAGTACCAACATTTGCTCAGTGGTTTCGTACTAAATGAAATTTAGACTGGTCACAAGGTGACTTTAAGCTATTAGGTCTTGTGTTTACAAACAATTTGGCCGAAAAGGTTGAAAAAATTACAAAAATAAATTAAAAGATATTGTCATACTCATGAAGATCTGGTCCAAAATAGGATTGACTCCACTAGGACGAAATGTCATTTTAAAAAAGCTTGTTGTTGCCGAAACTCAACCATCTATTTTCCTTTCTTCCAAACCCACCCGAACCACTTATAAATGAATTCCAGAAACGCTGTTTTGAATTTGTTTGGAACTCGAGACCTGATAACATTTTCAGAAAAATTTCTGTTAAACCACTTGAACATGGCGGTTTAGATAATCCTATTGTTAGGGTTAGGGTTAGGGTTAGGGTTAGGGCACAAAATATATCGTGGATTAGGATATTACAAGCTGATAATTCCAAGTGGGGTAATATTTTGAAAATGTATATGCCAAAGAATATAGACCCAATAGGAGTTGGTTCAGCATTCTTAAGAACTAATATTATACCAACGATGGAAAACGTATTTTGGAGGGACACGCTTCTAGCCTGGACAGAATTTCAAATAAAACTAGAGGACTGTCAAAATGAAAAAATTAAAATTGATAATAAAGCTCTACATTTAGGTCACTGGGATGGAAAAGGAGTGCGGTTTGTAAATGATATTTAGATATTAACGGAAATTTTTTGTCATTTGACTCTTTTCAGTCCATTTATAAATGCGCAGCCAATTTTCTGGAATAATTATCAGTATGTCAGGCAAGTAGTATATAAAACTGATATTGACGCAACTTGACCTTGCATAGTGGAGAGAAAAACTACCTCCGAACACAGAGGAGTTCCAATTTTTGCAGGTCACTGCGCAGGTCAAGTGGTTGCCATGGTGACGTCACTTCCGGTCACGTGACCTTTGGGGCATGTATTCCTCCGCGGTGATGCGGTCGCGGAAAAAAGCCTCCGCGTACAGAAAAATAGTCTCAAATACGCGGGGAGCTGGGAGAAATTCTCCGGCAATCTCCGGGACATTTTGGGGGCGAGAGGGGCCCCTAGTGGACCGACTGGATCGAGTGAGGTGTCAAAGTGAAGCGCTCCTCCAGGGCGATCAAGTAGTGGGTGGGTGTATGTAAAATTAGGATTTGTCCCAAAAATACAAAAAGCGGAACACGGACTTTACCCCTACAATAGGGGAAAGCCCTATCAACCATGTTCAAAAGGGCTAATATCGGTCTCTGGGTTATCGGGCCTGCCTATCAAGTCATGGGTGGGTGCATATAAATTGAGGATTTGTCCCCGAAAATATAAAAAGCGGAACACGGATTTTACCACTATAATAGGGGAAAACTCCTATCAACCATGTCCAAAAGGGCTCTAATGTCGGTCTCCGGCTTATCGGGCCTGCCTATCAAGTCATGGGTGGGTGCATGTAAATTGAGGATTTGTCCCCGAAAATATAAAAAGTGGAACACGAACTTTACCCCTAAAATCGTGCCTGATTCGCACATTTGCATCTGTACTGGAAAATGCCTGTATGTGTATAGGTGATCATTTTTTGTGGATTTTACTATGGGTTGTGGTGTCTTGTTTTCTTCGTCTCACCACGTAAAACATGATGGGAAGGGTCTCGGAGCTACATTGTAAGCGGTGAAATTGTTCGAAAAGTTCACGGAGGTCTAGATAGACCCATAGGCCTACTGGCTCAATGGATAGGTCCATGCTGGGCAGTTCACACATGTTCATTGCGATATGGGTTTTGGGATCTTGTTTTTCACGTCTCACCACGTAAAACACGATGGCCGGGGTTCCGAAGCTAAGCGGTTAATTTTTTTGAAAAAGTCCCTGCGCGCATGCGTAGTGGGTAAATAGTGCTGGGTGGCTGTTTTGGGGTCTAGATGAGCCCCAAGTGGTCCGATGGTGTCGTACGACGTCTTATTTTGAAGCTCTCGTGGAGGAGCATCCGACTGGGCTAATGCATCGTCCGTTTTCAATATTCTGCGCATGCGCAGTCTGGCCGTAGTATAGAATGCAGGCATTTTGGGGGTGCGTGGGAGTGTGCTTGGGGTAGAGATGGACCACTATTGGTCCAAATGATTCGTGGGGGTGTCAAAGTGAAGCTTTTGTGGGGTAGAGTCAGAATGGCGTGCCTCTTATTGCAAGTCGCGTCAATCTGCGCATGCGCAGTTGGATGTAGTAAGTAAAGTGGTAATTTTGGGGGTGCGTGGGGGTGTGTTTGGGGTAGAGATGGACCACTATTGGTCCGAATGCGCCTTGGGAGGTGTCATTTTCTAGCTCTCGGGGTGTAGACCCCGATTTGATGGATGTCCACAGCATCTATGACGTCATCGGTGACGTCAACAGTACAAGTAGTAGCGAAAGTACATGTGCATGTACTATGTGCCTATACATGTAATCTGTCCATATACATATACTCTACCAATGTACATTTTTCTTGTCCATGTACTTGTACTCTTGCGGGAGCATCAGTATCCTGATAATAAATACATCGCGGTGATGTGGCGTTAGTCAGCTTATCTGGCTAGTACTTCACACATTTATCGTTTTGAATTTATCTTAATTGTAAGAAATTACATATCAGACTGTATGTTTGTTGTCCATAATAATAACATGATGATGAATGACCAGACTGTATCTATGTTGTCCATAATAATAACCTAAATATGTATGACCAGTTACATCCGGGGACCTTTGTTTTACATCCGGGACCTCATCTTACATCCGGGGTTTTCATTGTTTTACATCCGGGACTGTGGTTTTACATCCGGATGCTACAATATATGTCTTGTATTATACAATATATGTCTTGTATTGTACAATATCTGTCCTGTATAATTCAATATCCGTCCTGTATTATACAATATATGTCCTGTATTATTCAATATTTGTCCTGTATTATACAATATCTGTCCTGTATTATACCATATTTGTGTTGTATTTTACAATGTCTTGTATTATACCATATTTGTGCTGTATTATACCATATCTGTCCTATGTTATACAATATCTGTCCTGTGATATACAATATCTGTCCTGTATTGTACCATATATGTCCTGTATTCTGACTCTACCCCACAAAAGCTTCACTTTGACACCTCCCACGAACCATTTGGACCAATAGTGGTCTATCTCTATCCCAAACACACCCCCACGCACTCCCAAAATGCCTGTTTTCTATACTACAGCCAAACTACGCATGCGCAGAATATTGAAAACAGACGATACATTAGTTCAGTCGGATGATTCTCCACGAGAGCTTCAAGATAAGACCTCTTGCGACACCATCGGACTACTAGGGGCTTACCTAGACCCCAAAGCGGCACCGCCACCCAGCACCATTGACCCACTACGCATGCGCGCAGTGACGTTTTAAAAAAATTCACCGTTTAGCTTCGGGACCCTGCCCATCGTGTTCTACGTGGTGAGACGTGAAAAACAAGATCCCACAACCCATATCGCAATGAACATGTGTGAATTGTTAAGTATGGACCTATCCACTGAGCCATTAGGCCTATTAGACAGGTCCCAGCCAAGGAAAAACTAACATTTTTTCCGGTCAAAGTTTTCTCAGTGGTTTCGTCATCCTTGACTTATGCCCTTTCAATTTAGCTGAGGGGCCACCCTGGATTTGGCCTCAAATCCAATATGGCGGCCAAAATCCAAAATGGCCGCCATTACCCATAGAAGCTCACAATTTTCTGCTCGAAAATCAATTTTCTAACCACAAACTAGGTTTTTTTTCTAGTCTTACGTAGGATATGAATAATTAGTTAATTTTGGAATGATTTGTAATTGGTCTGAAAATTCAATATGGCCGCCAAAATCCAAAATGGTGGCCAATGTCCATTGAATCACACATTTTCCTGCCCTAATATGTAGAGATGGGCCATCCTTGGTCCGAATGCGTCCGGTGGGGTGTCATCTTGTAGCTCTCGGGGTGTAGACCCTGATTTGAGGGATATCCATGTCATCTGTGACGTCGTCAGGATGAGTAGTAGCGAAAGCGGGCATTTTGGGAGTGCGTGGGGTGTATTTGGAGTAAAGATGAACCATTCTTGGTCCGAATTTGTCGTGTGGGGTGTCATGTAGTTCTTGGAGTGTAGACCACGACTTGATGTTTTTCCATGTCATCGGTGACGTCATCGGTGACGTCATCAGTACGAGTAGTAGCGAAAGTGGGCATTTCGGAGGTGCAATGGAGTGCGTTTGGAGTAGATGACGGCCTTTTTTCCATCCAGTTACCTGTGAGTGTGAGTGTATGCGCGTGTGTGTGTGAGTGAGTGAGTGAGTAAGTGAGTGAGTGAGTGAGTGAGTGAATGAGTGAGTGAGTGAGGCGTGCACAACGCCCTTGAGGCGTCCCCGACGCCCATCTTAACGCATGGACGTACTAACGACGGTGAATGAGTGAGTGAGTGGGATTGGAAAGGTCAAACGGACCGTGTGGGGTATCAGTGTGAAGCTCTCGTGGGTCAGACTGGATTGTTTTCATTGGAAGTCGCGCCAACCTGCGCATGCGCAGTTGGGGTGTAGTAAGTAAAGTGGTCATTTTGGGAGGTGCGTGAGGGTCTGTTGAGTGATGAGGGACCATTCTTGGTCCGAATGCCTCGTGTGAGGTGTCAAAGTGAAGCTCGAAGTGTGTCCCTGTCATCTGTGACGTCATTCTTGACGTCATCAGTAGGAGTAGTAGCCAAAGTGGGAATTTTGAGGGTATGAAGTAACGTGTTTGGGGTAGACAGGGACCATGCTTGGTCCAACTGGCTCGGTCCTAGTGAAGCCTTCGTGGGGTAGAGGCAGACTGGCATGTTTTTTTTATTGAAAGTCGCGCCAATCTGAACATGCGCAATTGTGGTGTAGTAAGTAAAATGGTCATTCTGGAGGCGCGTGGGGATGTGTTTGAGCGATTGAGGGACCATTCTTGGTCCGAATGCGTCATGTGAGGTGTCAAAGCAAAGCTATCATGGTGTGGACTACGACTTGAGGGATATGCGGGTCATCTGTGACGTCATTGCTGACGTCCTCAGTAGGATTTGTAGCCAAAGTGGATATTTTTGGGGTGTGAAGGAAGGTGTTTGGGGAAGACGTCCGTGGTCCGAATGCGTCGTGTAAGGTGTCACCTTGTAGCAACACCCACCAACGACAAGCTCAATGCTTCAACGCCCTTGTGAATTAGCCCCGAAGCCCTGCGCACCTATACATAGCTCTACGGGTGTAGTCGGTGATAAGTACTATTCTGATTGGTTAGTCCAAAAGTAGAGCAACAACAACAACATCAAAGATTACAGGTCAATCCTTTTATTATCCCCTCCATCATAGCACATCCACGCTAAGGAAACCGCTATGGGTGTGTTTATAATGCACTTATGCTATTGTCCGTGTATTCGGAAGTTCATTGTTTTGATCTCAGAATGATGCGGGAAACGAGTTAATCCCTATATGTACAGACACCACCACACACCACTATTACCACCACCACCACACACCAGTTCTACCACCACCACACACTAGCACACACACCACCACCACCACCACCACCACCGGGTGTTGACGCCTGGTGGTAGCTCCCATGTGGCAGAGCTCTTGGATCGGAGCTCTTGGAGCTCAAAGCTTGTGGAGCTCAGAGCTCGGAAGTGACGTCATCGCACACATGTGCGCGTACCTGTGGTGCAACCTGTACCCTATAGCCATTAGGGTATAGGGTACACCAGGGTGCGGGTGCAGTGCGGCGTGTGGTGGTGTCTGTACATATAGGGATTAACTCGTGTCCCTCATCATTCTGAGATCAGAACAATGAGCTTCTGAATACACGGACAATAGCATAACTGAATTGCAAACACACCCATAGTGATTCCGTTAGCGTGGATGTGCTGTGATGGAGGGGATAATAAAAGGATTGAGCTGTAATCGTTGATGTTGTTGTTGTTGTTGTTGTTGTTGTTGCTCTACTTTTGGACTAACCAATCAGAATAGTACTTATCAAGGATTACACCCGTAGAAGCTATGTATATGTGTGCAGGGCTTCAGGGCTAATTCACCAGGGCGTTGAAGCATTGAGCTTGTCGATGATGGGCGTTGCTACAAGACGACACCTCACACGACGCATTCGGACCACAGACTTCTACCCCAAACACCTGCGCATGTTCAGATTGGCGGACTTTCAATAAAAAAACATGCCAGTCTGACTCTACCTCACGAAAGCTTCACTAGGACACCCCAAGCGGGCCATTTGGACCAAGCATGGTCCCTCCCTACCCCAAACACCTTACTTCACACCCCCAAATTCCCTACTTTGGCTAATGACGTCACAGATGGCAGGAACACCCCTCAAGTCATGGTCTACACCACGAAAGCTTCACTTTAACACCTCACACGGGGCATTCGGACCAAGAATGGTCCCTCATCACTCAACAGACCCCCACGCACCTCCCAAAATGACCACTTTACTTACTACACCCCAACTGCGCATGCGCAGATTGGCGCGATTTCCAATGAAAACAAACCAGTCTGACCCATGAGAGCTTCACACAGATACTCCATACTGTCCGTTTGACCATTTTAATCCCACTCAATTATTCAACGTCGTTAGTGCGTCCATGCGTTGAGACGGGCGTTAGGGACGCCTCAGGGGCGTTGTGCACGCCTCACTCACTCACTCACTCACTCACTCACACTCACTCACTCACTCACACACACACACGCGCGCATACACTCACACTCACAGGCAACTGGATGGAAAAAAGGCCGTCATCTACTCCAAAAGCCCTCCATTGCACCTCCAAAATGCCCACTTTCGCTACTACTCGTACTAATGACGTCAGAGATGACATGGAAAAACCTCAAGTCGTGGTCTACACTCCGAGAGCTACAACATGACACCCCACACGACACATTCGGACCAAGAATGGTCCATTTTTACCCCAAACACACCCCCACGCACTCCCAAAATGCCCGCTTTCGCTACTACTCATACTGATGACGTCACAGATGACATGGATATCTTTCAAATCGGGGTCTACACCCCGAGAGCTACAAGATGACACCCCACCGGACGCATTCGGACCAAGGATGGCCCATCTCTACATATTGGGGCAGGAAAATGTGTGATTCAATGGACATTGGCCGCCATTTTGGATTTTGGCAGCCATATTGAATTTTCAGACCAATTACAAATCATTCCAAAATTAACTAATTATTCATACCCTACGTAAGACTAGAAAAAAACCTAGTTTGTGGTTAGAAAATTGATTTTCGAGCAGAAAATTGTGAGCTTCTACGGGTAATGGCGGCCATTTTGGATTTTGGCTGCCATATTGGATTTGAGGTCAAATCCAGGGTGGCCCCTCAGCTAAATTGAAAGGGCATAAGTCAAGGATGTTGGAACCACTGAGAAAACTTTGACCAGAAAAAATGTTAGTTTTTTCTTGGCTGGGACCTGTCTATATGGGCCTATCCATACCTCCGTGAACTTTTCGAAAAATTTCACCGCTTAGCTTCGGGAACCCGCCCTTGGGTTCTACGTGGTGAGACGTGAATAACAAGATCCCACAACCCATATCGCAATGAACAGGTGCGAATTGCCCAGTATGACCTATCCATTGAGCCAGTAGGCCTATGGGCCTATCCAGACCTCCGTGAACTTTTCGAAAAATTTCACCGCTTAGCTCAGAGACCCTTCCCATCGTGTTTTATGTGGTGAGACGAAGAAAACAAGACCCCACAGCCCATAGTAAAATCCACAAAAAAATGACCACCCCTATACCCATATAGGCATTTTCCCGTATAGATGCAAATGTGCGAATCAGGCCCTATTTTAGGGGTAAAGTCCGTGTTCCGCTTTTTATATTTACGGAACAAATCCTAATTTTACATACACCCACCAATGACTTGATCGCCCTGGAGGAGCGCTTCACTTTGACACTTCACTCAACCCAATCGGTCCACTAGGGGCCCCTCTCGCTCCCAAAATGTCCCGAAGATTGCCGGAGAATTTCCCTCATATCTCCGCGTATTTGGGACTACTTTTGCTGTCCACGGAGGCTTTTTCCCGCGACCGTATCACCGCCGACGGCTTCACCGCGGAGGAATACATGCCCCAAAGGTCACGTGACCGGAAGTGACGTCACCATGGCAACCACTTGATCTGCGCAGTGACCTAAATGCAATTTGTTTAGGTCAAAGATCAGTTTTATATACTACTCAAGCAGTACGGAAAGCAGCAAACAACATGAGATTTGGACTTTTACAGAAACAATATATGATACCGTTGATACCGCCCCCTATTTCACTATTAATAAGTGTAAAAAAAAGGCTGTAAAATGTTATATAGAAATCTCTTGACCTTTAGATTTACTGTACTAAACAGTTCTTGAAAAAAATTATAGTGATTCGGAGTGGTATATATGGAATAATAATGTAACAAAGACATGTGAAATATAAATGGTTTCGATACAGAATTATTAACCGAATATTGACTACAAACATTTTTGCACATAAACTTTACCCTGATACATCTATGTACATGTACATTTTGTAGCAAAGTTCCAGAGACTATTATTCATCTCTTTTGGGAATGTGAACATATCTACCCTTGGTGGAGTTTACTGGAAAATTGGTTCGCTTCGGCGGGTTTTCCAATTATATATTCTCCAGAAAAAGTTATACTTGGTCTTTTACAACCCAGAAATCAGCCACTCAACTACTGTATTTCTATTATTAAATTTTCTATATATAAAATGAAAGTAGTTAAAAATCCCTTGGTTGAAAAGTGTTCAAAACGCTTTAAATGTGCGTACGAAACCGATAAATATTTCCAGTAGAAGAATTGCGAATGGCGCTTGTTTTACCAGTATTGGTCATCGCTGCATTGACTGTTTAGACTCTTATGATGTTGTTTGCGTAGATAAATCGAGGTGTACTGACGATGTATCTGTTTGTTGTATAACATGAGTTTCTAATTACAAATACAACCATTTTTGTTTAGTACAATAAAATGTTGTATGTACAATGTGTATTACCTAAGAAAAACAAATAAGGTACAACAAAAACAAATCAGTGTTTGTTCTATGCGATTTAGTGTTAAGTCCAGCCACGATCAGCACAATCTTAATGAATTATCAGTTTCATATGACATCCGTCTTTCTTCTTCGATAAAAACGCGGAAATGGCCGCGTTCGGCACCCACAACTTCAAATAATTCAACTTACGCATCGGCGGACGAATTGGTCTTTTCTTTCAGAGGAGTTAGCATTCGCAACTTCTCGGGGATCTCCGGTTTGAGATGTCCCTCGAAGGCCATTGACGCCATATTGGACTAGAGCGTGGTCACGTGTGTTTCGGTGTCAGGGAACTGTCAGTGACGTCACGGGAATTATATCTTGCCAATACGTGGCGTGTGTACCATTTAAACTGATGGTTTTCTATTGAAACGTGCTTCGAATGAAAAGAATAAACAGTTTTTAGAATATCTGACGTAAATCAGAGACTCGCAGGGAAATATTTGCTGGTCGGGGATTAAGGCTTCCGCGAGAGTGATTGGGCTTCGGAGCCACGTCACATCTGGAGATTCATAGGAAATTCATGTTGTCGTCCCCCGAGCGTAGAATCAGTCCCCTTCGTAGATTTCCGCTCGGGAGTTCCGAATGAGGAGTTAGAAGTTGAATTTGACGGAAAATTACGAGACTATGGGTAAATCAGATTACCAATATTTTAGGGGGGGGGAGTGACCTCTTCTATTTCGATTCTACGTTGATTTTTTTACAAGCGTTGATCAGCATTAATTACAAAACTTGATTTCAAATGTTCCAGATGTATATGTTCACCAGACAGCGAATATCAGTGCTTTATTTATTAGATTCTTATGTCGATCTTTTAGCCAATGTTTATTATTTTAGCCCATATACAATAAAACTTATCGGTCTATCTCTCTGTGTTATCTGTGTGATCTTTGTGGTATGCCGCTGGCCCCTATAGTATTCATGAATCCGCCTGATAATAACTGGAGTTTAGCGGCGAGCTCTCTTGTGTTGGAGGTACGATTATCACCGTATGAATATGCATGATTATGAGACATGCGCAGTCATGTACTTCGCTCTATCGCCATCGTTCTATCGCTCTATCGCCATCGTTCTATCGCTCTATCGCCATAGCTCTATCGCTCTATCGCCGTCGCTCTATCGCCATCGCTCTATCGCTCTATCGCCATAGCTCTATCGCTCTATCGCCATCGCTCTATCGCTCTATCGCCATTGCTCTGTCGCTCTATCGCCATCGCTCTATCGCTCTATCGCCATAGCTCTATCGCCATCGCTCTATCGCTCTATGGCCATCGCTCTATCGCTCTATCGCCATCGCTCTATCGCTCTATCGCTCCATCGCTTTGTTTTTTGACATACGATGGCGAAGTGACGATGGCCCCTCTCGGCCATCATAAGATAGGGTTAACGTTGCTTAACTTCGGTGATCTGACGAGAACCGGTGTGTCTAACGTTATAAGCGGTACCGTCAATAAATATGCCTCACCTTCGGACTACATTACAACTTACCAGGTCATACTTTGAAGTCTTCCACAATTGTTTCGTCTCGAAGATCCTCAGAAACATACTTCTGAGCGCGACGATCAAAATGGAAGCAATAATACACTGGAATAAAACAAAACATAGAACTTAACAAATTAAAAATGTTGACATGGTTAAGCTGGTTGAAGTCAAGGTTGTTATATATTGATGACGAACGATACTTTCGGTCGAATGAAACGAATATGGGAAACGCCCGAATCTAATTTATAGTTTACTCGTAGAATCATTCGTTTGTAAAGGGATATGATTGGAATGCAGATCCATACTGTACCATTGCTAATGTGTCTGGAATAAGTTTCTGTCAGTCAAACATCATTGTGCACAGGTAAATAAGCCGCATGTGGGAATGATGTGTGGAAGAATTATGCGCGTCACGCGTGCGAATGATATGTATCACATGCCTGACACGCAAATTTCTCAAATGAATTGCATGTGACATACATTTGTTATTCATATGCGATTTAGATGAGGTGCTGAAATATAACACTGGGTAATGCATGAGCCTGTGTGTTCAAGTAATAATTTTTTGCGACAAAAGTAAACAAGCGCAAAAAGATTGCATGTCAGACGTCACTTGACTCACATTATCCAAGTTTTATTGTGCATTTTTTTTTAACAAATTAAGTTTATCGTCTTTGACGGTAAGGAAGAAGTGCATATATGACTGGCGTGAGGGTGTCTCATGCGGTGCGCACGCTGACGGCAAATACGATCGTAAGACGTCTGGCACTACGTTTCGTAACCGATAACATAATGTGAAAAGGACTTGAAATTTATTTGGATATGAATAATGGTCAGTCATTAGAATTTTCTCTATAGAACATAATCATATATTGCTGACATCCTTAATAACTGCTGACTGAATTTCTCTTGTAGGAAAACAACGTGTATTTTTATTACTTATCTTTCATACATATTTGGAATGGGTGTTAACTGTCATACAAAATAGGTCTTTCGATTATTGACGAGGAAATTCTTGAATTGACGACGGCTGAATATTGAATGTCGGATCTGATGCCTGTTATATGCCTGTGTGTAAAATGAAATTAAATTTCCGTGATTAAAAGTTTAATCACGGAAAGTTAATGCTTTAATATAGGCGATAGTTTTGGCTATGGTTTATTTATTCTGTTATATGTACAGTACATAATTCGATGAACACGAGAAAGATATCTCACGCGTGTTCATAGTTAGGACGCACACCTTTAAATGTGTAAACTTGAATAGATAATACACACGCCATGCTACATTCATAAGTCAGCGACAGACCTTGATCACATTGCACATTTCAAGCATACAAATTCAATAAGGAATCAGATGAACTAGAAGTATATAAACACAAAGCCAAAAAAGAAAATTGACATTGGTCCTCGACTAAGTTTTCTTACCTGGGGTAGGGCATAGAATAACGGGCCAACAGCCATAATGACCACAAGCACAATGGCACAGGAGAAGATAGAAGCTATCTGGAATATGAAATTCCAAAAAATAATAATTAATTTGAAATTGATAATGAAATAATAAAAAAATCATTAATTTAATGAATTTAATGAATTGAATAATCCTATTTTTATTCGAACATTAATTTGAAATTTGGAATAATTAAGCAAATTCCACAGGGAGTGAATATCTCGGGTAGTGGGCATATATTCCTTCAACAAGTTTCGGTTCGATTTCACAAATTGAAAATTAAGAATTGCTCTACGCACGAAATTATTTATGAGATTTAATCTAATTATATATAGTTTAACGTCAAATGCTCATGCTGATTATACCTGCAAGGCATCGCTTATTAGCGCCCAAATAAATATTATGCTAAATAAGGGTTACACATTCGGTACGATGTGAACATTTTAATTATGAACATGTCATTCGGTGACAGTTTATATTTTTACAGCTGTGACGTTGGGATATACAAATCGATTTGAGCGGGCTGATCGTATAGTAATGAAGCACCGATATTAGAATAAATGTTAACCATTTTGTTATCATCATAATCATACCACGCACATTGAGTCGTGTTATTCACATCCACCAAAAAAATACATTTATTAAATTAAATTGAATGTATAATTCGGTGTTAGCTTATAAAACTGTTTTTGTCAATACATGATATCACCTGTGTTTTGCCGCCTGTTGTTTCTTGCACAAAACTCCTAGGTACGGATGCCGCTGTTATATACCCGGAAAATACAGAACATAGGATACTACCAGCTCCATATGCAACCATTTCCTATATATATGGATAGAACACGCACATGTAAATAGCTGAATTGATTATATCTACGAGCAGAGGAACAGCAAGCAACAAATGTGTTTAGTTGAGACACCCTAAGTAACGAAGACACAGGTAGTAGCACGTTTTCTCATATGATGTCTCGCTCGTGAACAAATCTTGTTTCCCTATTTTCAGATAACGCTATATATAGAAATTCGTCATCTGTGTATTGTAACGTCTGCAAATCAGATAATGTATTGACATATTGCTTGCATCTCCAGAACCAATTAAGTGTATCTGTAGATCAGAGTTCTATTAAAACGACATGGATTCAAGTGCAACAAGTGACGCCATTAAATTTACGTCTTTCTGGTAGTTTGTTTTATTATGAGGTCGCGCAAATGTAGTGCAATATTCACTTTTTCCAGTTTCAAATTAATAACTTCTCTTTCTGAAAAAAAAAGCCTATCGACAGAAATGAATATTGTAAATTTTAGGTTACAAAAAAAGTAATGGAACTGACCAACAAGATGGTCATCACTCCTTAATCCGCCTCAAGTGTACGAACTTTTCACAAATGCAAATTTTATATTTAATCAAGTAAACCTAAAAGGCACTTGCGTTTAATTGAAAGGCGATACTATTTTCATTTCAAATCTCTCGCGAAAAGAATAATTTAATCTATTGAATCTAATTAAATAATGTTTAATAATAATAATAATATTAAGCTTTATTTTCAGAGGGGGGGACAAAAGTGTACACTCAGTCAGCTAGGTGCTGATCTTCCCTGAGGTCCTCCACAGACACACATCCTTTCATACACACACAAAGTGATTTTTCACAAAGTGGTTATATGATATCTGATTTAAAATATTTAAAAAAACAAACAAACAACAAAATATTACTATATAGAAATACGGGAATAACAGTTATATACAAAATAATGTCGCATCAGAGTATTTAGATTTGAAACTCTGTACTGAGGAGGCACTTTGTATATCAGCTGGTAAGGAATTCCAAAGAGATGGTCTAGAATATTAAAATAATAACTTTTTACTTTTTATCTTTCAGATTTAGTGCACAATACAGAATGTATGACTTGATCAATTAATGGATCGTGTACCTGATTGGCTTTAATTCTATAGCCGTGTTTTCTGGCCAGTATTCTCGCCACGGACACAGACTGTCCGAAGGCGATGACCCCAATGATCACGGCGTCTGTTATACAGCTGGCCATCACACTCAACCCAGGCAAGCGAGGGGAAGGTAGTCTATAAAAAATTAAATAAATGTATACAGAGGATATTATTGTTTCATTCAGAACTGATCACATTTTGCATTAAAATTTCCAAACAAATCTTAAAATTTATCCTCGTAACATGCATTCTTCGTTTTTGGCTGGTTGCCATTATGTGTCTGTAATGAAGATATTCGTGCACAGCCTCTGCTTAGTTGTTCCTTTCAACACACGCTCGATTCCGTCTATCATGTTTGTTAGCAATCATGGGCATTGTACATGCCTTAGCCTTACCCAGCCGGTATGTCTCCGACAACAGTCACTTTGTATGTTTCATCCAGTTTGAGAAAATACGACCCAACGGTTCCAAGGATTAACTGCAAATAACAAAATAATATACCATTGCAAGTTTTCAGTTGATGTGATGATAGTACTCCAATATGAATTTCACTATAAATTGTATTGAAAAAAACCGTTGGCTGTGAAAACGGCAAATATTCGTTTCTGGCCTATGGTTCAGGAATTTTGGTTGAAAGACTTCTTAAACTGAATTGTTTATAGTCATCTTCGTTATGGGGAGGTAATTCAGAGGGTACAACATATAGTCTTACTTGATAAGTGAGAGCGGCAACACACTCATAATGTTAACAGAACGCACTCCTAATGTTAATAGAGAGCACTCCTAATGTTGACAACGTACACTCTTAGTTTTAACAGAGCACACCTATAATGTTAACATAGCACAGTCCTAATGTTAACATAACACACTCCTAATGTTAACATAGCACAGTCCTAATGTTAACATAGCCCACTCCTAATATTAACATAGCACACTTCTAATGTTAATATAACACACTCCTAATGTTAATATAACACACTCCTAATGTTAACATTCTTACCACAATCAGATCAATAGGTATGGGAACTCGGAGTCTCTTCCTGAATCGATGGTTAACCTGTACTTTGATGATGTATAGGGTCACTATGCAGATCAGGGACGTCACAAGAGTTGAGACATTTGTTTCATGAATGTTTTTGAACACTTCCACTAATGTCTATAATGGAGGAAAATGAGAAGTCATTGAATGTAAATAGCAACTGTGAGAAGCCAATCGACGCAAACGTAATCGTATTGTAAATTTATATCAGAAAAAAATATTGGAACTGGTTAAAGAGATGGTAATCGTTGGCAATGTCAATATATCCTTGAAGATGAGACGATTTCCATGAAACTATAACGCTCAATTCATCCAGAAAGTATCTACTTGTATTATAATTATCCAGAAATCGCACAAAGCCAACTTACAGGTCTGAAAACAATGGGCATAAGGGCTAAAGAGACAATTGGGATGCTGCAAAAATAGATTAAAGAATTATATAAACACATATTTTTACATGTCTATATTAAACTGTTAACCTATCCACATTGCCTGTACCTTAAAGATTTTGAAAACACCATTGAATCGCCGTATCCTCAAGCCAAATACGTTCTTCAGTTGACTGGTCAGCGCATGAATAGCCACACCGGAAGTAAACCCGCTGATCAGCGGCTCGGACATGTACGTGGCCACCACCCCGAGACCGATTTTTCCGAAAATAATCTGAACAGGGAATTGGGATATTAGTGAATTGGCCTTGCAGTCCAGGTTATCAATGACCGTGTAGTCCAGGTAATCATTGACCATGTAGTTCAGTTAAACATTCATCGCAATAATACATATTAAAAAAATCCCACGAAACACACAAACGTGTTTTCACTGCGATTACATAACGATCGAATATAACAGAACATCACGAAGAAATTGGACTTGATGTGCATTAATATTATCATTTCTTTCAACAGTATATATACATATTCACCATCAGGCGCCGTATGATTTGGGAAGTGTGTATGAGCGCTACTGAGCACGTTCTAATTTACAGTGATTTACTCAAAGGGTTTTCACAGAAAAATGTTTAAATGAATATCATCTTGTCATTTGATTTGTGATCTACCCATCAATAAAAAAAACGGGCTCTTTATGGTGTTCGGAAGCATATCGTGCATATCGCTCCAATTTGAAACGAGTTGAGCAAGAGATTTACTACAATATTACTGAACCCTCAAGTCATTTCATTGTTCCTAGGCGATGCAAAGACGGTTCACTTACCATGGTGGCTCCCGACACGAAAGACATGGCAACAGCTAATTCCACCTTCTTCTCGTTCAAGACAGCGATACTGGAGGCATTATAAGATGATGAAATGTTCTCTCCGACGTCCGGTATAAACTCGCCATCGAGACTCAGCTCTCTGTCAAAAACTCCCGCGATCATCAAACTGACCACCGTTATCACACCTGGAGTAAGGTAAATCGTACTAACATACAGAAGAGTCCATATAACAAAAAGTTAAACCAAGATGATCGTCAATTACTACACAGTACCAACCCTTTCCACAAACGTTACCATATTAGTTTCAAATTTAGTGAAATCATTTACAGTATCAATTTAGAAATGGAAACTTACCCATTGAGATATGGTTTGATGTTCCCAGAAACATATAAACTAATGGCCCAAAGAGAGCTGTATATAACCCACAGATTGGAGGGAGTGTGGCCAGTAATGCGTATGCCATACCTGTAAAATTAGAAAACAAAAATACTTCATTTTAAGTCTAGTCGTACATCGATATTATTATATAGATTAAATATCCGAACCGACGTTCAATATTCAGTCGTCGTCCACAAATGAATTACCGCATAAAGAATCGAAGGATACATTTCCCATGACAGTTAGCACCAATTCCTGAAATATGTATGAAATAAAACCAATGAAATCACAAGATAGCTGCGGACAATAAATCAAAGACTCACATTAAATAACAATTCCATTCTGATTTTAGTTATTACCCACCATCCATTACATAAACATATCATAATACAAAATAAAACAGTAGTGGATGCCATACTATATAGAATATGAGAGAAAGGTATCGCACAAGCATATATTCATTTAAGAGTATTAAATAACAAAAATTTTGTTGCGGGCATTAAACTTTACATTTTCGGTCTGTGTTTAGATTGGACGACATTGCTTCATCGCCCATGTCTCATAATAACTAACTAACTTGGACTAAGTCATCATTAATCTCGAGATAATTTTAGAAGGGAATGACCCTATATCGGATGAAAATTCCATTTAGTATATCCTTATGAATTAAAACAAGAATCGACGAAACATTTAGATGTTTTTTAAATGGCATGTTGTGATAGGGGAGAATTCGACATTTGTAAGAATCTGTATACATATACATGAACTCTTCCACGCATTAAGCTGCTTACCGTAATTTGTGCTACTTCACAAAAAAATGCGATATTATTAAGCCAGCCGTCGTTCATGAAGAATTTCCGCCTTCATAATCGAAAAATCTAATAAATACGACGAGATTAACACCATAGCTCCAGGCAACATAATTTAAACAGAAAGCTAGTTTCTTGCAAGTGAGAAGCAGTCAACAGGTTCAATGATGCCGGAAGATATCACGATGTTCAAATCCGTATTACCGACTTGTTTTATGTTTTCCAAATTCGTTACTTATTATGTTATGTAGATCTACGACTGTGATGTGACAGTGAATACGATGCAAAATATTTCCTAGCTGCTATTAATAATTTGCTTTTGTATTTTTGTCGATTCGTCCTTTTTATTAATAGTGAAATTCTACTTCCAAGTACATGAGAAATAGAGCAAGAGTATTATATCATGTAAATACTAAATATATTAAAAGTTTATCTGTTGAAATGTGTAGTATATATTTAGGCTGTGTTAATTGTGGTCAAAAATGACGAGACAGTACAAAACCAGAGAATATGTTGTGGTCATGCGGTTGTGGTGGTTAATGTCACAGCACGGTGTTGTCAGTTTGTCACCAACGAAATGTCCATTATATAGTAATGTGTAATTTGTTATGTAATGTGCTACACTTCAGTGTAAAAAGCTGCACATGTGGTCAGCGATACATGTACACGCTGATGTCGATTCTATGAGGAACACGTTTGTATGAAAGCGTGACAGTTATCGTATAAAATAAATATTAGAGGAATCCTCGTTTACCTTATTCTAGGCTCAAATTACGGCAAATTTTTGAAGTTCAATATATGAACAAAACCGAAAACCATACCAAATGTCTTTCAACTTTGTTTTCTGAAATTGTCATTTTGGGCAATGTTTTAGGGTCGATATAGCAAGTCAATATTACCGAAGTAGCTGCATTATTAGTTCTTTAGTTTGGACGTTCCCGAAACTGTAACTGAAAGTGTACATTTGGCAAGATAGTTCATAAATTAAGGACGACATGTACAGGTGCACCCCTACAAGATTAATTACCCAATATGAATTGTTACGCCGTAGTGACACAGTTATATGTTGCGTTTAATCAAACGAAATTTCTGAAAAATACAGTTCTTTTAACACGCATCTCGAGATTCAATCACAATATAATCTCGTCTAATTTACGCTACGGTGAGAGAGACGGCTGGGCACCACACGGAGAATTCACGGAGTAAAATATTGGCCATCATACTCTTTGCACAGGCATCTCGAGATTCAATCACAGACTAGTCTTGTCTAATTTATGCCAAGGTGGGAGAGACGGCCGGCCACCACACGGACAATTCACGGAGTAATACATATAGGCCAACATACTCTTTAAAACCGCACTGTGGTGGCCTAATGATAGAGTGTCGGCCTCGTAAGCGGTAGGTATTAGGTTCAATCCCAGGCCGGGTCATACCAAAGGCTTGAAAAATGGAACTTGTTGCTTCCTCGCTTAAACGCAGCATTAAGAGGATAGAACAAGGACTGGTTCGCTCGGTGACAGTATAATGCGACTGAGTTCGCGAGTTCGTGAAATTTCACTCGAGTATTTTCAGAGGATGGTTCAGATGATAAACCCGAAGTGATGGGCGATCAAATTACCTTCTCCATAGAAATCATTTCATATATTTACGTGGCAATACATAAAGTGGGGACAAATCCGTAACAACAAAACATTGATGACAACTTACTTCAGTGATGAATGAATGAATGTAATAAAATGTATTAAAATTATTGATATAATGAAAATAATAAAATAACTCACTTTGTGGAATATGCATGATTCCGACACTAATTCCAGAAAGAAGGTCACTGGGTAGATCTCGCCAGATCTGGTAAGATCTAACAGTTTTCCATATCGGCAAGTTTTGTTTCACACAGTTCTGCATCCACCTCTTCGTGCACACTCTTCTTCGCGTGTTCTTGAGTGCACCCCTAAATGTCCATGGGATTTTGTCCTTCCTGTAAATGTCTTGGAAATCACAAGCGTTTCCTTTCAAAGTCATGTCACTACTTATTGCCACCTCCGTGGAATCGTTAACTTCTAACTGAGACATTCTTATGAGGGATACATCTGAATTGTTCTTCGATGGCGGCATATTTTGGGGCTCACTTAGTTTATATATCTTACACTTTGCCATGGCTTATATTATTACCGGTCACACAACCAGCCGATGAAGTAAACCAAGATTTCAAACTTCATAGACAAGCTTTTCTGGAAATCTCTCTGTCTGTCTGCAGGAACATCTTTTGAAAAAAATAAAGTGTGGTGCACGCGAGCACTCATTTTTAACTTGAAAAACTATAATATCATCTCATACATTTATTTTAGTTTTTTCGTTCATTTGTTAAACAGTTAAGTTACTCACTTCTGCTTGTCCATTAGGTTTTAATAGTTTTAATAATCGTATGTGTGACTGGTAATAGAGAATTTAGACTTTGCGTGTCGGTGTGAATATGATACACAGCAGGTACGCATTTCCGCCTGCTGCCTTTGAAGCTAGAAGGCTCACATAATAAAATGACCAGTTTTTTTAGCACTTTACTTTATTCTCGTAGTATATATCATACAGATAATTCAAATATGAAACATTTGTATTTTGTGCATCATCAGTGATATGTGATCCCCACGTGAAAAGCAAATTATCTTTTCGGATCATAAGTGTTCATCACGTATAAGGCATATGTCACGACTTCTGTTTTCCGTGCATGTAATATCTGTCGAGATGAGAACATCATTGAGGTATCGTTAAAAATTATTGAATGCTGCACTCTTTCTCAAATTAGCTTGTGTTAACAGGTTGACATCTATACGTTTACAATGTTAAATATTTCCAGGGACCGCATGTCGTGACCACGACGCTAAATGTTATACAGCTGGAAGGCTATAATTCCAACAATAACCATTCCTCTTATATCGTTTATCCAGTTCACTGTTCCCACGTCTGGTTCGTGTTGTGTCGGATTATCGCCATATTGTGTAGGATAAAATGAGTTGACTGCGGTTTGTAACGTCAGCGGTTAACTAAAGACATGATAATATATCCTAAATGAAACCAGTGGTCCTTAAACATAACGAGCTTTCACCGTTCTCGAGTGCGTGCAAGTCCCAATTTTCAGTTCAGACCGCTTCATTAGAAAGGGACACCAATCGTTTATATAGACGATCTCCTTGCTTCGGGTACCTTAACTTGAATTCAAACAAGCCACGACATATGAAACAAATGAAACAATATACAGTCTCGGCTTCATTGGTTGGTGAATTGTACCTAATTCGAAACCTCGAGACAAATAATGAATGCGAAGTATTTCTATCGACGGTTAGTGAATATCCGAAGCAATTTATATATCGAAAAATTGAATTTTCTTCAACAGTCTGACTGCAGTGGAATTCGAACAGTGAACCAATGCACCTGCAAGAATTTATACAAATTCCTGAGAGTGTCAATGCAAAAACATAGTGATATCATTTTCAAAACGATGGTTATCTTTCGAATTAAACAAAAGTGATTGTAACTACATTGTATTCTTTCGCCTTTTCTTTGTATGTTGCTTTTTCACATAAAACATCATGGTACGCTTGTTGCATGATTTTGTTGCCAACAAATCGGTCTAGTGTCAAAGGAGCATAGCTTCCAATTGTTGGGACACCCATTGCGAAAATACAAAATCCACCACCGCCCACAATTGTTCCATGCACTTGAAATCTGGAGACTATATATAAATGGTTATGGATTTATCATAATGGATTTGAAGGAGATCCAGGTGCTTCAGTTTTCAACATAGCTAAAAATTATAGTGCTCCTGTATGTTTCTTGCCGGCATCATTGAATTGGAGCGATATGCAAGAGGTGGGAAAAATTGACGACAGCTGGTGACTAAAAAGCAACCATATGACACAGGAAAGAATTTGTCGAAGCCCAACATCCAGACCCGAGAATACGGAGGAATCTCGGACGTAGCCTTAGTACCTCAACCGCGCTTTTATTGCAGCTGTTCAATTGGAGACTATGAAGTATCCACACGGCACCTAGCATGGGCTTAGCGAAATTAGATACGTTAGCTCGGCAGCTGTGATGACCGATCAGCTCAAACAACTCCTCTGATGTTAATGGATGAGCATCATGGACGTCTGATGGAGTAAACGCCTTAACATGGGGAAACCTGGTAAATGCAAGAATACTTAGGAATTACAAGCGTCTAGCCCGTCATTCATAATCCAGCCGTCGTCCATTAGAGAATATCCGCGTCCATAATCCAAAGACCTATTCCATTTTCCATATAACAGTATTAGTACCAAATTCAAAAAGACAATCATAGTATACAAAAACATAGGCTTGTTTCCTGCAAGAGAGAAGCGGTCAACAGTTTTCAATGATGCCGGCAAGACATCATGATGTTCCAAAAATATCAAATCCGTATCGCTGATCAGTATTCTTAATCCATAATATTCGTTGTAAGTCGTCATCTAAAGAATGATGTATCTCAGTCACGCTTTGATTGTGACTGTTCATATGAGTACCATGAGGATCTTGAAGTACATGGGTTCACACGGCCCCTAGCCCCGGGTTAAGCGGAATTAGACACAAGTTACGAAACGTAGCGCCATAGATCTTGCACGCTACGTTCGTATTTTGCTATCAGCATGTGATATGTATCGCCAAATTTGAGAAACTTTGAGTGGAGGCGCTTGGTGGAATAGCCCTGTTTTATAAGTTTCTGCAACAATGTTTTGTGACATTGATTAAAATCATCACATTTAACACAGGATCTAGCAAATGCTACTAAGCGAGATATGTATACGCCATATACAGGTCCCACTGGAATATTACTATCCAGAAAGGGATAGTTTACGATGTCGAAATTGTAATCATCTCTTTTGTCATAAAGTCGACGAGAGAGAATGCCCCCTTCATTTTTATAGAGATAGGGATCTAAATAAGATGTGCCTGTAGGGCTATCTGTAGTTTCCTTCAAATCCAGTGAAGGTGGGTATATATCCTTCACTGCGTCATTTATATAGCGATTATCCACAGCGAGAAGATCGTCTATATAGCGTTTGGTGAATGAGAATTAACGGGCTTTGAATGGATCGGTTTTTGAAATCGCCTGCATATAGTCATATTCATAAGAGAACCGATACAGGTCAGCCAACAGGGGTGCACGATTAGTACCCATTGGAATACCTATATGCTGCTGATATATTGTGTTGCCAAATTTCACATAGATATTTTTAATGAGAAATTCAAGCAACTCTATAAACAAAGAAACATCCCATGAATGATATCTCTTGTATGTAGTCGAGCTAAATAATGCTTTATGGCTTCCGACATTAATATATCTACGATCAGTTTTCTTGAACTCAGATACTATTAATGAACTTATACGGTCAATAAGGTCCTGATGAGGGATTGTAGTATAGAGAGCTAACTAACCTCTAAAAGCCGATGTCGTACAGCTTAAAGTTCCCACCGAAACCGCTTCTTTCTTGCAGGAAACTAGCCTATGTTTATGTATACTATGATTGTCTTTGGTGCTAATGGTGTTATACGGAATATGGCATAGGTCTTTGCATTATTGACTCGGATATTCTTTATTGGACGACGGCTGAATTATGAATGACGGACCAAACGCTTGTAATCTTGACAGTGCCATTTCGTTGGAAGTTAGGATAAGTTTAGCCCTATATGTATTGTAATCCACAAATGGGATCAACAAACTCTTTTGGCAACTCTTTATCGTGTATACAGTTGAACGTACACGTTCCTCGTACAAGATGGCGTTCTCATACCACACTGATGACAAAACAAAATATGAGCTCGACTAATTCAAAATCACGAACCGTCGATCATCTGCGAGATAGTCAAATCGGACTATTTCATATGTGGCCTCTACTTGTACCCTTCGAACAGCAGGGGCCGTGATAGCGGGAGACATTTCGGAATGCCGAATAACCAATACACCAAAAACCGGCCTATGTAGCTATATGTCAAGGGACGTTCACGATCTTCTGCTGAAGCAATTAGAAGCAGCTTCTCGATTTGTTGTTTAATGGGTTACGTAAACTTTTTGACAAACATACTGGGAAGCTTTACACCAACGGGTGCCATTCGGAGGAGAAATACAGCATATCGAATAAAACTGAACTGCTGGCAGTGTGGTAACAAACAGGATTTATATTCCAAATGGTAACAACTGCTACTTTCTCCTGGAAAGAATCTCCAAGAAATTTGCATGGATTGATAACGCGAGACGGATCCGGAAAAACTCCCGTCCTCAGTTATTAGATGCTCCTCGTATTGTATTCTGTCCGAGTAATTATGCATTATGATGGGCGTGGCTGGGATTTCCTAAAAGTGGATCGTTTAAGACATTTTTGAGCAGTAAGTGATTCTACGTTTAGCTGGACTAGCGGGCGTGCGGAAGAACTCGTTTTCGTGAATCCATGCATTTTCGGAATTCATAAAACGAGGAGAGGCGTTGGGATAAGAAATACGAAAGGAGTCAATGCTGTTTTGATCCATACTTGATTCCCCAAGGCTGGCCGACATCGAATAACATAAATAATGCTTTCCATTGCCTTTCCATTGGTCAGTTCTTAATATTCGTCCAGATGTACTGTAAATATAAGGGATATCCTTCATGGGATGTTTGTTGGATGAGTTACCGGAAATCCTCATTACTAACTTCTCCGTTAAATTTGGCAACGATATATACAACGATATATACAACTAGCAAATATTCCAAAGGGTAATAATTCTGAACCTTTATTTATGAACTCGGCGAAATACAGAAACTACTAGAACATGATCATTTCAATGCCCTTTGCTTTGTATTAACCATATGGTATATAGACGATTTTCTTGTTTTTGATGATCCCTATATAGGTGGCGCCGTGAAAGATTCTACTGGATTTGAAGGAATCTCTTCAGATAGTCCAAGTGGTATATCATAAGACCTATAAAGATGAATTGGCTTCTTTCCACATCGATTGTACGCGACGAGAGAGATAATTGCAATTTTGACATTGTTTTCTACAGTACTATTCGGAATGGCCTACATATGGCGTGTCTACATCTCCACTGGTATACCAACGTCACAAAACATTGTACAGAAACAATATCGGCATGAACGATGACATGGATGTCAAGGATGTGGATTCATCAATGAGATTGTCAATTGCAAAAGTTGTCAATTGCAAAAGCGGTCCGAAGACACGTCATGAGCATTATATATTAAGGCATTCACTGTGTTATTAGTGTGCTCAATGTTTTTTCGAAAGTGTAGAATAGCGAGGTCGATGAACAGATAAACAATTAATACTGTAAACAGTGGTTGTCAATATTCCATGACCATATATTCTAGCATGAAGATGAAACAATACAGACAAACGGTTGCGTGCGAACGACTGTTATTAACTCGAAAAGCATTCTTACTCGGGTTCTCATTTTCGAGAAATGACGAGGGCGTTGATCGCCTGGCATGTCTGAAACAAAAGTTCTAATAACAACTGGGTATGGAAGCCTCACGCAAGAAATTAAGGAAATCGATTCAGTTGTACTGTATAGGCTTCATAGAATTGCAATCAAAGAATATGATTAGAATTGATATTTCAGATATATATAGACCGATTTACCACCTGGGAATTCATTTCGATATAGAATAATGGTCAGTGATTTTATGTAAACAACATCATGATGTGTTGCTGGCATCTTTGGAAACTGTTGAGCGCCTCTCTTGCAGGAAATCATCTTGTGTTTTTATTATTTTTATTTCATACACATCTGGAATTGGTGCTAACTGCTCTACGAAATAGTCTTTCGATTGATGATGCGGAATTTCTTTTATGAATATTGAATGTCTGATCTGACGTTATTCATGACCTCACAAAACAGTTTTGCAGAAGTTGATTCGACAAGGTTATACCACCAAACACCTCCACCCAAATTTTCTCAGATTTGATGATAAATCTCAGAAACTGATACCAAAGTGTAATCATAATGGAGCAAAATCTTTGGCGCTACATGTTGTAACTTGTTTATAATTCCATTTAACCCGGGACTAGGGACCGTATGAGTATCGTGTATTACAGGACCTTCATGGTGTTCAATGAAACAGTCACCATCAAATCGTGACTGATATACAAGGCTCAAGAAAACGAATAAGAAATTTGCTCTGGCAAAAAGAAAGATCAGTGATACATGGAAGCCGGAAGCGGTCATCTCATATATTCGGATTTTCGCATCGATAATAGTAACGCCAAAACGCGATGTGAAAACTTGAGGTGACCGCATCCGGCTTCCATATAGCACTAACCTTTAATTTTTGTCCGAGCGAATTTCTTAGTCGTTTTCTTGAGTCTTGCATCTCAATCACGCTTTGATGATGGCTGTTCCTATGAACACCATGAATGCGTTTTTTTTACAGTATTCTCATACGGTTCCCAGCCCTGGGTTAAGTGGATTAGAAACAAGCGGAATTAGACGCATTGTTGCGTTTTCACTATTATCGATGCGAAAACATGAGATGGCCGTATCCGGCTTCCATAATGATATGGATTTTGGAAAGGGTGCAGGAGTTATAAAAAGTCTTAAAACTCTTATCAGGAATACTTCTCTATCAGAAACTTGAGAACACCGATTCGATAGCTATGGATCCGGTAGAATGAAGTTGAAATCATACACGATAATATATGCACGAAGAGTGAACGTACAGCTATCCATGTTGCCTAGCACAATACCACCGTCTCATTAAAACATGTGTAACCGTAGTGGGGTCAAACGAATTAATGAACATTAAGGTCCAGTTTGATCAAATCAAACAGGATTTACTTGGCAACATTAAACAGGACAATTCTATAATTGTAGGTAAGGCTGCCGTGACACATTGGCTCTGACAAGACTGATTTCTATCATAGCTCTCTAGATTTGTCTCTAATACCGCTTATGCCGGTGCTAGGGGCCGTATGGTCATGTCATCCAAGTTGTCACATGAACAGGTACAATAAATTACAACACATATGTGGGAAGAGGTGCCGACATACTGGCAGAGCCACATGACTTCACAGTATAGTCTTCCGGTTAACCTATTCTAAAACACATACCAAGAATCTAACGATTCGTGATATGTGTTGTATCTCAGGTACGCTTTTATTGTACCTGTTCATGTGGCAACTTGGATGATATGACCACACGGTCCTTAGCACCGGCATAAGCGGTATTAGATACAAATATAGAGCGCTATGATGGAACTGCTCTGACAACTCGTATATTGGTAATTGGTGAGCTGTTTCTCTGTGACAACTCGTACACTGGGAATTGGTGAGCTGTATAGTCGTCAGATGAAAATGACGGCATTTAACACAAAAGACTAGTCTGTAAGGCCCGATGTCGACCCAGCATCAACTTCTCACAAATGCCAACATATATCAAAGACCAGAAGGTCTGTACAGGGGGCGGGCCTCGGGGACGAAACGTCCACCAGCAGAATCTCGCCATATACAGGTAAAAATTACAACACATATAAGGGAAGTGGGAAGAGGTGCCGACATACTGACAGAGCCACATGACTTCACAGTATAGTCTTCCGGTTAACCTATTCTAAATCACATACCAAGAATCTAACGATAAGCGTATCTGAGATACAACACATATCATGAATCGTTAGATTCTTGGTATATGCTTTAGAATAGGTTAACCAGACATGCCAGAAGACTATACTGTGAAGTCATGTGGCTCTGTCAGTATGTCGGCACCTCTTCCAACTTCTCTTATATGTGTTGTAAGACAACAAATCTTGCCCAATCACGCCTTATTGTCCAGTTGACAACACAAGTTGCCCAGCCCAGGTTTAGAGTTAGAATCGTCAAACCAGTTTCTCCACTCACACAGGTAAGTTACCTGCATGCTTTAGAACAGTATATGATATTATGGGTTTGTCAGGCTGAATCCTACAAACCAAGAACACAAAATATGCAGGGGTGTCAGTTTGTTCTTGCAATGTTTCATATATTTTAGCACTGTTTCATAGTACCTCCCCCCAAAAAGTGTTGTCCGCAACATTTGGACCACAGCCTAACACAATAAACACAAAAATGATACCAGATTTTTTTTCAACTGCACTTCCTAAAAAAATTAACATAAATAATAAAACTCTACAGATATACACACACTCATTAATTTATATAAATTTGGACCAGAAAAAACGGTACTGAATCACGTGTGTTAGGGAGGACAGAATAACGGGTTTGGATGTTATCTGAGGGTTGTCCCTAACAATTGACAAAAGATAGCCGCCTTTTAGCAAAAAGTCTGGCTTTAAATCGGGGGCATTTTAGTACAGCACCAAGTTAGTCCCAACTAGCATCCGTACGGACAATGAACGGCTTCAAAGGAACTGGATAAGCCAGTACAGGACCGGAAGTTAGAACCTGGATAATTTCCCCAAAGGTGATCGTTCCCACTCCCATTTCGGCTGTATCTTCAAAGATGCGCAAGGCCTTTTCTTGTTGCAACCACAAAGTAGATCAAGCAATGACTTCACATTCTTTGAGAAATCATTGACGGATCGTCGATAGAATTAAGCCCTCTATAATCGAGACATACACGAAGGCCGCCATCTTTCTTTCTGTCCATCACCAATGGCGCCGCCTATGGACACAATGATTATCGTATCACGCCTATGCGAAGCATATCAGCCAGTGTTCACGCACCTCTTCTTACATTGCAAAGGGTATTCATCGGGAACGCTGTTTCAGAGGGGTCTCATTCATCGGTACTATCGGGGTATTTCACAATATTCATATGACCTATATCCCGCTCATGGAAAGAGAAAACTTCCATTTTACAAGTAATCGGTTTATTCTCAACAGCTGTTCCGGGACATGTTGGCTCGAATCGGTAAAGTAGAAGAAATTAAGGAAGTCGGCATCTACCATCTCGTTCGTTTCTTCTGGTTGCTTGGAATCCAGCACAGAGACTGACTGTTGAAGCTGGCATAAAGGTCTACCCCGATGAAGATGGACATCTTGTCCCCTGAAATTCTTTAACTCTAGCATGAGGTCATTCGTGTCTGCTCGAGCCTCTAACTTCGTTACAATCGGGACCACCACAAGACCTTCTGGGTTCGGTGATTACAGTAACGCTTTGCTACAGCCCAGCAGATCGAACGATACCTGAAATCTTATTTCTACTGTTGGTCGGTACAGTCCTTTCTTATGGTCAACAAACAGGATCGTCTTTTCGTACGCCCTTAGCCAGACTCCTATAGGCCACTTGCCAAGAATCGTCAGGCATGCCGGAAGTTTTTAAAGTGGCGACTGTAAGACAATTTAATCAAATTTGTGCCAATCAACAAACAAAAACCTTGGTTATACTCGGTGTCCGGTAACACCAGAACCATGACATGTTCTTCACCGCGTGACCCAGTTTTACCCTGGGAAAGAAATAGTAACTCCAATGTACCCATATATGGAAGGGAGTAACCGCCACCAGTTTTTATCTCCAGCAGATTGTCGGGAGGTTTTATCCGAAGATGGCCGAGATTTTGTTCGCAAAAATGCTTACTTAATGTCGTAACCATCGACCCCGTGACTATAAGGCTGCGACACAGAACGACCTCGACGAACGCGTCGCATACGCTCGACACATCGACAAGTTTATTCAGTATGCGTTTCTTGTGCGCGGATCTATCGGTACGGACATAGCGTACGCCATGCTCGCCAACGTAACCCGTCACACCATATGAATTTCCTGAATTCCGGTAATGACCTCTACTCTTACCTACAGGTTACTTTCTTAATTGGCATTGTTTAATAGAATGCTTACTATCGCCACACTGACAACAAGTACCCTTGGGGAATGGGGGCAGTCTGATGGGTCACCACGGTAAGGGGGGTGTTTACCTAAAGAATAGGGTTGGAATAAATTCGAGACTCTGTATTCTCACAACCAAATTACAAGCGTCTAGTCCGTCATTCATAATCCAGCCGTCGTCCATTAGAGAATATCCGCGTCCATAATCCAAAGACCTATTCCATTTCCATATAACAGTATTAGCACCAAATTCAAAAAGACAAAGTATACATAAACATAGGCTTGTTTCCTGCAAGAGAGAAGCGGTCAACAGTTTTCAATGATGCCGGCAAGACATCATGATGTTCCAAAAATATCAAATCCGTATCGCTGATCAGTATTCTTAATCCATAATATTCGTTATAGAGTCGTCATCTAAAAAATGATGTATCTCAGTCACGCTTTGATTGTGACTGTTCATATGAGTACCATGAGGATCTTGAAGTACATGGGTTCATACGGCCCCTAGCCCCGGGTTAAGCGGAATTAGACACAAGTTACGAAACGTAGCGCCATAGATCTTGCACGCTACGTTCGTATTTTGCTATCAGCATGCGATATGTATCGCCAAATTTGAGAAACTTTGAGTGGAGGCGCTTGGTGGAATAGCCCTGTTTTATAAGTTTCTGCAACAATGTTTTGTGACGTTGATTAAAATCGTCACATTTAACACAGGATCTAGCAAATGCTACTAAGCGAGATATGTATACGCCATATGCAGGTCCCACTGGAATATTACTGTCCAGAAAGGGATAGTTTACGATGTCGAAATTGTAATCATCTCTGTTGTCATAAAGTCGACGAGAGAGAATGCCCGCTTCATTTTTATAGAGATAGAGATCTAAATAGATGTGCCTGTAGGGCTATCTGTAGTTTCCTTCAAATCCAGTGAAGGTGGATATATATCCTTCACTGCGTCATTTATATAGCGATTATCCACAGCGAGAAGATCGTCTATATAGCGTTTGGTGAATGAGAAGGAACGGGCTTTGAGTGGATCGGTTTTTGAAAGCGCCAGCATATAGTCATATTCATAAGAGAACAGATACAGGTCAGCCAACAGGGGTGCACAATTAGTACCCATTGGAATACCTATATGCTGCTGATATATTGTGTTGCCAAATTTCACATAGATATTTTTAATGAGAAATTCAAGCAACTCTATAAACAAAGAAACATCCCATGAATGATATCTCTTGTATGTAGTCGAGCTAAAGAATGCTTTATGGCTTCCGACATTAATATATCTACGATCAGTTGTTTGAATACTTTGTCAGTTTTCTTACCAACAGACGTAGACTCCGAATCAACATTTGCTGCTATTGTCAAATTCACGTCGAACGACATCTTTAACCCACTCCAAAAGTTTGAACACAGAATTTCCTTGGGAGTCCGATTCAGAAATGGTTCCACGCTTGGGTGCTCTCGTCAGCAGGTTTTCTAATCTGGAACCGCAGGCAGCGACCAACTCGGAATTAGTTGTTTTTAGACACATAGAAATCTTCCAAATAGCTATTCTTTTGAAATTACCACCCCAAATACGGAATAAAATTTCGTTAGCTTCTTCTACTTGTGTTTTAGAATGCCATAGCCTATGTTGAATTGCATGAAATAATTCGAATTGGTGGATGGAAACTATTAGTGTTTGGTTGAGGAAAGGGCAGATATCGTCACAGAATTATACTCAATCATCTGAGATAAAACAGAAGCAAAATGAAGACATGCGAGTGACAACAAAAAACAAAAACAGCAGGTCACACACCTTTCAAATCGGCTTTGTGGCAAATTACGAAAACGTAATTCGGGATTCTAACTAGTTAGTTGGTATTGTGAAAGCCCCCATTTCTTAATCGACACCCGGTGATAGCAATATTTACATATTACTATTATACTTTTTTTAGATTTGGTTGCTGTAACTGTAAATTAAGAGCCGAGATTAATATGTTTTGTTTGCTTCTGACGCGTATAGTTCATTATAATGGCACTACATATGTAACTGTTCCTCAGTTAGCCATCTTAGAAACGTTACTATTTCTGCTTTACATCAATGATCTTACCCTATTTTCCGGCTTTTTAGCCCACCATCACCAGATGGTGGGCTGTTCAAATCGCCTTTCGTCCGTGATCCGTCGTCAGTCAGTCAGTCCGTCAGTCCGTCGTCCGTCGTCCGTCCGTAAACAATTCTTGTTATCGCGATTTCTCGGGAACTACTGCACGGATCTTTCTGTAATTTCGCACACATGTTCCCCTTGGGGTCTAGTTGTGCAGATAACTTTTCTAGCCCGATTCGAAAATCCAATATGGCCACAGGGCGGCCATCTTGGATTTCCCCATGAAACCTTGTTATCGCGATTTCTCAGGAACTACTGCACGGATCTTTCTGAAATTTTGTACACAGGTTCCTCTTGGGGTCTAGATGTGCAGATACCTTTTCTGGTCCGATTCGAAAATCCAATATGGCCACAGGGTGGCCATCTTGGATTTCCCCATGAAACCTTGTTATCACGATTTCTCAGGAACTACTGCATGGATCTTTCTGAAATTTGGTACAGAGATTCTCCTTGGGGCCTAGTTGTGCAGATACCTTTTCTGGTCCGATTCGAAAATCCAATATGGCCACAGGGCGGCCATCTTGGATTTCTCCATGAAACCTTGTTATCGCGATTTCTCAGGAACTACGGCACGGATCTTTCTGAAATTTGGTACACAGGTTCCCCTTGGGGTCTAGATGTGCAGATACCTTTTCTGGTCCGATTCGAAAATCCAATATGGCCACAGGGCGGCCATCTTGGATTTTCCCGTAAAACCTTCTTATCGCGATGTCTCAGGAACTACTGCACGGATCTTTCTGAAATTTGGTACACAGGTTCCTCTTGGGGTCTAGATGTGCAGATACCTTTTCTGGACCGATTCGAAAATCCAATATGGCCACCAGGCAGCCATCTTGGATTTTCCCGTAAAACCTTGTTATCATGATTTCTCAGGAACAACTGCATAGATATTTCTCAAATTTGTTACGCAGGTTCCCCTTGGGGTCTAGTTGTGCAAGAAACCTTTTTTGGTCCGCTTCGAAAATTCAATATGGCCACCAGGCAGCCATCTTGGATTTCCCCATGAAACCTTGTTATCGCGATTTCTCAGGAACTACTGCACGGATCTTTCTCAAATTTGGTACACAGGTTCCCCTTGGGGTCTAGTTGTGCCAGAAACCTTTTTTGGTCCGATTCCGAAATCCAATATGGCCACTAGGCAGCCATCTTGGATTCCCATATGAAAACTTGTTATCGCGATTTCTCAGGAACTACTTCATGGATCTTTCTCAAATTTGGTACACATGTTCCCCTTGGGGTCCAGTTGTGCAAGAGACCTTTTTTGGTCCGATTCCAAAATCCAATATGTCCATCAGGCGGCTATCTTGGATTTCCCCATGAAACTTTGTTATTGCGATTTCTCAGGAACTACTGCATGGATCTTTGTTAAATTAGGTACACAGGTTCACCTTGTCGTCTAGTTGTACAAGATACCTTTTCTGGTCCGATTCGAAAATTTAATATGGCAAAACAGGCCGCCATCTTGGATTTTCCCATGCAAATTTGTTATCGTGATTTCTCAGGAAGTACTGCATGGATCTTTCTCAAATTTGGTACACAGGTTCCCCTTATGGTCTAGTTGTACAAGGTACGATCCGAATCGAAGATCCAATATGGCCACAAGTCGGCCATCTTGAATTTCCCCCTGAAACATTGTTACCATTAATTCTTGGGAAATATTTCATGGATTTTTCTGAAATTTGGTACACAGGTCTCACATGGGGCCTATTAGTGCAAGATACCTTTTTTGGTCCGATTCGAAAATCCAAGTTACGCTCCAAATTAATTTGGTATTCTCAAGTGACGTTGCATCACAAGAGCCGGCGGATCAAACGGTGGGGCATATTCTATATATTGACTATAGAGAATATCCGTACCTTCACCTTTCATATCAAGGAGTTCAAATAATTCTGAATTAAAATGTATTTCTTCAAATTTTAAATCAGCCTTCTTTAGTCCATGCAGTAGCAAGTGAACTGCTCCACCGTTTCGTATGCCGACCTCAGTCTTGTGATTCAATGTCACAACTCGACAACTGTAGACTACTGGATGTTTCGATCCAAGGGAGATAATCAGGATCCAGGCACTTTTGAAGTTTCAACATTACTGCGCGGACCGGATCCCTTCAGTATTAAGCATTATTGTACCATCTTACTATTTTCGAGCATGGTATCTTGATTTAAACAGTATATTTATTTCGCCAGGAAACAGGGATCGGCGAACAGGCAGAGCCTATTTGAACGCCTCTCCCAACAGACATATTACACATACATGTACAATTACAAGATGACAGACAACAGTGAATAGAATAAGAAACAGTTACAAACACAATAACTAACATGCAGCTGCATGGTATCTTAAAAGAGATATCTCAAAATAGCCCAAGAAACAGAACAGAATTAGCATTCGTTCCTAAGTATAAAATCTGAAGTAAGTTTCATAGCTCATGCCAAAGTGTCAAAGAGATTGGTCTTCGCTTCCAGTACCCAATGATGACACGTGCAAAAAAAAAAAATAACAAAAAATACTACAAAACAAAGGCGAAGGATCCTCGGTACATGTACATTCACTTTCAGACTAACTTTGCTCATTTCTCTTGTATTATAACAACCGACATAAGTAAATTTCTAGAAATCTTGAAACTCCTGAAACTTATTATCATATCTTGGTGTTTTTCAGTGGCCTTTTTCAATCTTTTTCACTCAGATTCGAAATTCTGTAAACAAAATTACAAATCAATTGTCTGTTCTTAGTAACAATGGACAAAAAGATCCTCTAGTCATTAGCTTACAATTATCGGACAATGGTGGGCGCCAAGATCCTTCAGGATCTCTCGTTAAGAATTACTTTATTCTCTGATGAACAAGTGCTATCTTCTCTCAGGCATGTCCACGTCAATTATATCATACGATGTCCAAGGACCTGCAGTTATTATACAAATTGGTTTTGTTGCAACCTGTTATCACTGAACATCAATAAAACTAAATTCATGTTTGTAAAGCCCAACTGTACAGTTAAAGTTTACTGCAACGTTATCTGATATGGGACACAATATTCAAATAGTTGACTGTTTACATTCTTGGGAGTGTATATGAATGAAAATTAAATTGAACGAAGTATATTAATGAACTCTGCAAAAATATAGCTAGAATATTGGTATGATTAAGATAACACTATCCCTACCAGGCATGGGGAGGGACGGGGGGGGGGGGGTATTATCGCCCCTATCAAACTTTATCCTGTCTCCAGAACGACAAACACTTGAGAGCTAACACTCCGTGAATTTATAGCCTATCATATATGGGTCATTTTGATTCTATTTGCATAAACTCATGAGTATAAGATTATGAGTAAATTCAAAATGGCGGTCATGAGTAGGGTTACCAGACACCTGATGTTTTCGTCATTTTCTTCAACGTTTTGGCTTTTCTGCGAGGAAAAATCGGACCGAAAAATCGAACCAAAAACGTCTTTTTTTTTTAAATGACGTCGCTGTAACGTCATCACAGCGGCCATCTTCCATTTTTTTTACATTTAATGATTGATCTTGACCAAAGGATATAGTGTGGTAAGTTTTATCCTCTTAGCTTAAGGGGTAAGAAAAAAGAAAAATATTTAGCGGGGGCGAAATTGTCCCCCGGTCTGGACAGGTTCCAAAAAAAACTCAGACCAGATAGGGTTAACAAGAAAACGTTGTATCTGTTTTCTTACTCACTCATATATCCCTACTTGTCTTATTGCAACTTGATATGGTGTAACACGTATGCGAGTCACCTTCAACCTTTGAAAGTATTACAGCAAAGAACCATCCGAAATATACCCTCGGCAAACATATTATTTTTTAGCTTCCTCGTTTGCTAGCCTAACAAGAATGACCTTACTTAACCTGAATCTTTACCTTGTTTTATAATTTGTCCACAAATTTTTTCATCACTCCTCATTATTACCGACGACGTTTCAAAGTTATTTACTGGATTACGTGATGTTCATCAATATCCCACAATTACCGACGACCAAACTGTATAGACCGTTTTACCGTACCGGCCTTTCGATATATACACCCAGGATAAAAGCTTCACGCGAATGGAACAAGGTGCCTTCTAATTTGCAATCTTGTGTATCTTCATCCATTTTTGAATCCCTACTGAAATATTATCTATTAAACATCTAATTAGTTACCATGGTTATACCTGTCTTCATATTACTGATGGACAATTGTACAACGCAGAACTATTCAATACCATAGAGTTCATCACCTTTCTGCTCCATAGCTATCACACATAAATTTTTTTCTCATCTCATCAATGTTATCAGCTGTTTATTTATACACTTATTGTATTTTTGGGGGATAGTAAAAAACCCCTGTTTTTTTTTCTCGCCAATCACATATTATTAATGTTAATATATTTGTCTCTTTATTCATATATGCTACTTTATATTGGTGAATAAACTCAATATTCAATTCGATTCAATTCACTACAAGTTGATGAATTAGTTCCCAAAATTTGGTAGCTGTACCAAACAGTTCTTCAGATATGACTGGTTATACTCAAGCATATCTAAGACTATTACACGCGAGAAGGGACAAAGCTCCATAAAACAAGGGCCGAGATGTTTTCTTTTGAGCTTCTAGAATACTAGATAAGATGTGTCCAAAATTAGCTGTACCAACACGGATCTGCAGATATAACTCAGATCAGTGCATCCTAAAAGGGGCATAGCTCCATAAAGTATATTTTTTGTATGCATCTAGAATACAGCTGGTACAGCAAAGTTAATTAGATATCACTGGTTACATTCAAGCATATTTCACAATTACACCCGAAAAGGGACACAACTTCGTAAAGTAATGGCCGAGGCGACTAATTCTCCGTAGTTTTCTAGAATACAGCTAGATAAATAAGTTTCCAAAATGTAGTAGCGATATCAACATGATGAAGGGGCATAACTCTGAAAACTATAGGCCGAGGGGAGCGATGGTTACAGTATCTCAAACGATTTTGCCTAAAATGCACTATCGGACGGACGTACATGACGACAATGTCCGAGGACAAAATGGCCGATGGGTAACAATCTTCGACCATAAAGCTTTTGATTGGTTTGTTGGACTATTTATTATTTTTCTAAATTGGATCATCGGTAATCGTAGGTGTATTAATCATGCATCTTTGTATTTCTTTTAGTGTGAAGCTCTCCAGATTCCGTAATAGCACACTTGTATTCTTGTGATTCTACACCTTAGCTATCGTCGTGTTATTGGTGGAACTTTCAAATGTATTTGGAGTCATGAAGATTTACAATCATTCAAGAGAGATAGGTCTTGCAGAGAGAAAATCACTGAAGTCACTCATGATTGTGCTGTTATCTCGTTATCTACGATGCCCACTGGGCATTCTCATCAAGGCATCAGACACTATACCTCCTACTCTCAGATATACCATTTTCATGCTATGAATGCACTGGGTTGAAAAAAGCTGGGCCAAAAAGAGGTTCACAGTTAGCATCCAACATCACCTCTAGCCATCAGGGCTCGTCTGAAGTAGCATTGTGGGGCTTCCGGGGATTGGCCTGGGATGTCGTTGTGCACACCGCAGGTCATAGTAAGAATAGACCTCAGCTCCTCGGAGAGCTTGTCGTAAGAGGCGACTAACTGAGGCACCCGTGAAGTTCCCGGGTGTGAAAAGGAATAGGATCCCACCCGTGTGGTTTCCGGGTGTGATATGTCGTGATATGACTGAAATATATTTGAAAGCGACGTTAAATCATATTCACTCACTCACTCGTCTGAGGTACGGAGTACATGAGACCTGCATTACGGAGGATGGCACCTCCAGGAATACTGTAGTCTGTAGGTATCTAGTTTTGCCAAACATAATACAGATGTTAGATTATGTTATTCATTGGAAATCTATGCAAGTCTATCAGCAAAGAAAGGTCCCATAAATGATATCCCTTCCAAGTAACAGGCCTACTATAATAGAACTGAACAAAGTTTGATGGCTACTGACATTAAAATATCGGCGATCAGTTTGTCTGAACATCGAGATTATCAATGAACTGTACAGCCTGTTCTTTCGCACAAAGTTTTTGCGCAATACATTTATAGTTTGTATCCATATGACGCCGTTTTCCATTTTCTCGAAATAGTAGCCCAGTATTTGAGCTAATATGAGTTTACTTGCTGTGGGGCTCGTGTGGGGCAAGTAGACAGATGTTTCAACCAGCTATAAATCTTGGTGTATATGGTATTTCAGGCAGTCTGGGAGTCCAGTAAAATCTCGGGATATCAGTGGGTGTGGTCGGGAAACAAATAACTCTTCTTTGAGAAACGATTTTTTTTGCTGAATAAACCCTCCATAGTAAATGTAGTAAACGAGTAAGTAGACGCACTAGTTCCTTAACCATATTCTGGTGATAGTAATATTCACGAATTAATATTTTCACGAATTACTATTTTTGGGGGCTTTGTCTACCGGAACTTTTACATATTTACTGTGAAGACCTGCCAGAACGTTTACCACAATGGGGTACCTCAGTATAAATGACGCAGTGAAGGATATATATCCACCTTCACTGGATTTGAAGGAAACTACAGATAGCCCTACAGGCACATCTTATTTAGATCCCTATCTCTATAAAAATGAAGCGGGCATTCTCTCTCGTCGACTTTATGACAAAAGAGATGATTACAATTTCGACATCGTAAAACTATCCCTTTCTGGACAGTAATATTCCAGTGGGACCTGCATATGGCGTATACATATCTCGCCTAGTAGCATTTGCTAGATCCTGTGTTAAATGTGACGATTTTAATCAACGTCACAAAACATTGTTGCAGAAACTATAAAACAGGGCTATTCCACCAAGCGCCTCCACTCAAAGTTTCTCAAATTTGGCGATACATATCGCATGCTGATAGCAAAATACGAGCGTAGCGTGCAAGATCTATGGCGCTACATTTCGTAACTTGTGTCTAATTCCGCTTAACTCGGGGCTAGGGGCCGTATGAACCCATGTACTTCAAGATCCTCATGGTACTCATATGAACAGTCACAATCAAAGCGTGACTGAGATACATCTTTTTTTAGATAACGACTCTATAACGAATATTATGGATTAAGAATACTGATCAGCGATACGGATTTGATATTTTTGGAACATCATGATGTCTTGCCGGCATCATTGAAAACTGTTGACCGCTTCTTTCTTGCAGGAAACAAGCCTATGTTTATGTATCCTATGATTGTCTTTTTGAATTTGGTGCTAATACTGTTATATGGAAAATGGAATAGGTCTTTGGATTATGGACGCGGATATTCTCTAATGGACGACGGCTGGATTATGAATGACGGACTAGACGCTTGTAATTTGCTCTGCCTGCGTAATGTTATTTCTATATTTATACCAAACTGACTGTCACCATATGAGTGAAACAAACTTGAGTGTGACATTAAGCCAAATTCCCTCCCTGGTATTTCTATCAAATTTAATGAGGTGAATCATGTGAACAACCTCGCTCTTGGCAAGAGGAGTCGGCGGGTACTGTACGTTCACTATTTCTCTTCGTCAACTCAGTCAAGAACTGTTCGAGTCTTACGAGGATTATCTTCTGGTCAATCGTCAAGTTAATATTCTCAGACTCTATATTCAGGCCTCTTCATCATAAGTACTACAAGGTCTTCATTGATTATTATGTCACGGTTGGCAGTCACAATATGATGAGGATGTTGTCAAATTAAGACATTTTGCGTGCCCATAATGTCTAAGTAATTCCACTATGGTTCATAAGGGAGCTTCTTGAAATTAGGGCATACTAGGAACTGGCATGAGGCATTCCAAACGGTGTTGCATGGCGCGCCGAGTTGGAACTCCTAAGAACTCCCTGGCATCATTTTTCAAACTCACCGGAGAAAGGATGGCATATAGGACTTGCCATACAATAGCACAGAGGCAATGCCATTCCAGTTGGAACAATACACTGGGCATAGTGAATCCGATTTAGAAGACCCGTATATGCCATTTCTATCAAGGAATTCAAGCCCTATTATCAAGAAGCTCCCTAATCTAATCACACTATGAAAAGTTACTATGTCTATCAACGCTTTCCAGTTTCGGTCCAACAGTTTGAGCCAATATTATACATTGAATGTCGATTTCCGCTATGAAAGAGCCTAAAGCATTTTGAATTGAGTATCGTATCTGGTGATTGGGTTTGATGTTCTGGTATGAGAAAGGACTAACAATTTGTTTACATGGTTTATAAAGTTTGATGATTCACAATCCGAGAACTCGTATGTATCACAAGGCATGCTGGCACTGCAGGAAATTACTTTGCTTGTACGTAGACTAGAATGTTCACTATCTGAAACTGTCTAGATACAGTCCGGATAAGGACCTCTGTTCCAGCGTCTTAAGACACAAATTTTACATTTGGTCAGAATATGACAAATGGGTCACTGCATGCAGAGTCAACACGTTTTGAAACAAACTGAATTGTGACATAACGGTTTAGGACTGTCGATTTGAATGAAGAATCGCTGATGCCGATACATTTGTCAAAGAACATCTAAACCTTATGGATATTGTTTGAAACACATTTAGTGATGTGCATAAGGGTGAAAATCTGTGAACTCGACAACAAGAGCTGTGAAATGTTATAGTAACACCTGTGTTGTCTATGTATGAGAGGACATTCAAAATCATTTAGTTGGGGGGGAGGGGGCAATAAATACTAGGCCTTATCAGTAATCAATAGCCTGTCAGTATTCAAATTCACATTGGACTGTATCACAGTAACTCAAATGACCACAACTAACATGACTAATTTTAGCGGAAAGACAGACATACATGGTCAACACAGAAGCATGTTGTCTAAAACGGCTGACTTGATTTCAATGATGCCATTTCACAAGATATATGATGCCTATATACAAATTCTCATCAAGAGTATAACAGAGATGAACAACATAACCAGTATATAAAGTAGCTTTACCAGTTTAATGCCCAGTCATGATTATTAATGAACATGTACAATTCCAGCTTGTTAGGATACAATCTTGATGGCTCATAATGTATAATCTCTTACTCCCTATGATCTAGACACAGTCTAGGTTATTTAATGGTATGATAACAATGTTCACTGCAAATCTGAGAATACTTAGTTATTCCATTGTTACATATATACTAGTAATACAATCTGTGAATCGTCCACAATTTGTTTCCCAATATATTTATATGTAAACTTTTCTGTGACAATGTTCCAATGGGGTTCTGTTGTTTTTTTTCTCAACATATCAAAATTACCATTCTCAGCGTTTCCGAACTTTCACATCTTAACATTTCAGGAATCCCATGTTGCAATATACTACTGGGTGAATCAGTTCAGACTGCTTATTCTCTCAAGTCATTCTGCATTATGCCATTTATGTTGAACAATTGGAAAGGTTGATGACTGGAGAAGATGTTATTCTATGATGGAATTATAATAATGTACATACAGTGTCCTAGCAAACTCTTCCACTCATGCACCTTAGTTCCGTCCCTAGTCATCTAAGGGAGCATGTCAAATTTTGGACTGATCTACTTGCATTTCCGCAACATTTGGTTCAGCCGACCAATACCCCAAATATTGTTGAAAATCTGTCCGAGTGCATGGAACACTGTAGGCAGGTGAGGAATATTCAAGAGCACCAGGATTGTTGGACCATGCACACGGAACTGGTCCCTGAGCACAAGGACATAGATGGATGGACAAGGAACTGAAATATGTGTTGAGGAGCTCACTAAACATGTCTGTTCCATCATGACGTTGTACCCACAAACTAACAATCATTACAAGATTCCATGGAACAATGTAGTCATTTCTGCTGGTTCATTTCCATTGGGAGGCTCAACGATGCAAAAGACCATGCGTGTTGACATGGAGGAATGCAGGGATTATCATCTCTTTAAAGTGATCGTAAACCTTCAAGTAAAGTTTCCATCAAAAATGAAAGACCATTGCGAACAGTGTCGGAAAATATTTATTTTAATTTTTTACGATTTTATTACACAGAGTATAAAACTGCAATTGAAGCATGGTATTCTATGGTGGTCTGTTGCAATCATATTTAGGTCTAGTGACATCACACTGCCTTAATACATATATTTCAAACTTTGTATGCACTTTCCAGTGCTTGATTCAAGCTTAAGGTATGTATACTTTGAGTTTCAACACAGACTCACTGTTCCAGTGTGCATGTTCCAAAATCTGGGAAATTAAATGCAAGATTCAAATTGACTTGACACTCATTGGTCACCATCTCCCAGATTTTGGTGAAACATGCACATTGGAACAGTGAGTCTGTGTTGAAACCCAAAGTATACACACCTTAACCCTATCTGGCCTGGGCGATTTGGGGTGTACCGCAGCCTGGGGAGGGGTGGAAAGTGGCCCCCACCTATTTATTTTCGTTTTCGTTAAGGCTGGAGGGCTGAAATTTACCACAATATATCAGTGGGTCAAGCTCTACAAGAAAACGCAAAAAAATCCAACATGGCCGCCATAATGACGTCATCAGACGGAGTGCCCCCCCCAGGCCAGGTAGGGTTAGGCTTGAATCAAGCACTGGAAAGTGCATACAAAGTTTGAAATATATGTATTAAGGTAATGTGACGTCACTGGACCTAGATATGGTTGCAACAGACCACCATAGAATACCATGCTTCAATTGCAGTTTACTCTTGTGTAATAAAATCGTAAAAAAATTCGCACACTGTTTGCAATGGTCTTTCATTTGATGGAAACTTTACTTGAGGGTTTACCATCACTTTAACAGGATGTTCCAGACAATTTGAAAAATAGAATGACACTTTTATAATATTTTGACAAAAGGTAGAGTAGACCCTCAACATTCAAATCAAAGGATAAGTTGTCCTTGGGTTTATTCTTCCATAATCTGGGATTTTTATTTAACCCTAGTCAATAAAATATAGGATTACATAAGAAATCCCGAGAAACTGCCTCATTTTTATAGAAAAGGCACATATTTCGTCAAAATGCCATATTCAAAAAGTTTCAATAGTCTTCTAGAACAAAGCTGTATGAGGAAATTGAATAAGAGCCGGTGGTCTGAGGCTGTTCTTGAAGAGAGTACCGGTACGTAGGAAGCAATTTTGCCAACCATGATCCAAAAGCAAAAATACCCCGATTTCATCAAACTGTTCACCTCTGTCCCTTCGTTGTGGTCTGATTGCCTTGAAATTCAGAGAACATTGTTTCCGTTCACATCAGTTCAGGACTGTCACTTTTTAAAGTTAATCTTTTCATTTCTATCACCTTTCATTTGAATATCCCTACTTTGGTACATGTACAGAAACATGCGCAGTAGAAGTAAAAGAGAGATTCATCTGGAACTTCCATGATTATGTCCAGTGTAGATGATATATTTAATACGTCATAGTTAATAATACTATTGCTAAATTTTCACACGCAGCAACCCTGTTAATGCTCCATACAGCCAGAGTGCCTTGGTGCAATAATCT